>JANHFX010015725.1:8919-25571 GCA_027560015.1 Chloroceryle amazona
AAGTCAGAATTACAATTCTATCCTAGGCATTTGTGTATCTGAGTGCAGGAATTCCCTGAGCATCATGATACTCAGTGGGGGGGTCCCTCGCTGTTTTGCTTTTCAAACCATTACAGGGGAGAATGTTCTTGCTTCCTACAACTACCTGAAAGGACATCAAGGGGTCAAGTGGGGGTTTGTTTCTTCTCCCAAGCAGCAAGCGATAGGACAAGAGGAAATGGCCTTAATTTGTGCCAGGATAGGTTTAGATTGAATACTGGGCAAAATTAATTCACCAAAAGGTTTGTCAAGTACTGGAACAGGCTGCCCAGGGAAGTGGTGGAGTCACCGCTCCTAGAGGTATTTAAAAGATGTGTAGATGTGGTGCTGAGGGACATGGTTTAGTGGTGGGTGTAGAAACGATATGTTAACAGTTGGACTCCATGATCTTAACAATCTTTTTGAACATAAACAGTTCTGTGGTCCTATGATTCAATTTAAAACCATACATGCTTGTGGCAAGTTGAAGAATGTTAAACATATAAAATGCTTTTAAAAGTGATGTGATTAAATTCACAGTCTTTTATCCCACTGTCAGTCAAAACTGCAGCACACAGCTCTACCCTTGTGGGACTAATTTCTTTTCAATTAATTTTTAAACAGACCGTGACCTGAAATAATTTTGAATAACTGATGGGCTGGTGGTTGTGCAACATGGACATTTCATTAAGAAGCAAAGACGACTTTGTATCCTAACATCCATAACAAACAAACTTGAAAAGAGTGAACACTTATATTCTAAAGAATTACTGTTTTATCCCTTATAATGAATGCAATGGCTGTTCATAAAGAAAATGTTTAGTAAACTTACACAGAGACAAAATCTCTCTTGCTATGTGAAGACTAGGTGAAGCACTTTAACAGGCAGGCAGAGCTTCTCCCTTTATCCAGGAGGAATCATGTGCTAAACAAAGAAATGCCAGCTCTAAACAAGGTACACAAATACTTTTCACATGCCATTTCTCAATTACAAGACTTAGTAATTATCTTGAATTTAATAGCACAGGAAAACCGGGATATCTTAATGGCTGTACCACTGATTTGTACAAGGTCTTGTTCCTGATTGCCAAATGAAGTCTCAGGCTCATGCGGTCTTCGGATGACACCACTGCCACCAGCCAGCAGAGAGAGGGTAGTCTGTTTGAAGAAGAGAAGGGAAGCTCAGTTCCTAGAGGAGCCATATGTGAAAGACTTTTTCTCTGAAAAAGTGGAGAGCCATGTTCAACCGTCTAAGGATGCAAGGTTTTCACTGAACACTCAGAACTGCTTCTTAGCCAGAGCTCTCTCTGTGTCATTTGTTCCTTCCTGCCCCGTACAAAGAGGGGAATATTCAACTCACTTTTGTGATTTGAGGGAGCAAAAGTTGGGGATAGCAAGAATAGCATTGAAATTAAAAAAAAATAATAATTTTAGTTTACTTAGAAAATGTTCTTTATGATCTTTACTACACAGGCCAGGGTCAGTGTCTGTATTCATTTTTTGGATCACTCAGTATGCCAAAGCAGTAGTATATGAGTTTGGAGTCACTCCTTCACAAATAACAGTTATTTGGCAAATAGCATGTCCAGACATTTTCCCACTTCACTGGTGCCATAGACACTTAGCAGCATGTTCTGCTCTCCAGAACATTAAGTTTTGCTATCTCTTCTGAATATCTGTTTTCATTTGAGAAATGCAGGTCCCAAGTATGTGCTTTTTCATCCGTAGTGGAATTATTTCCCTGTTATGTTCCTTTTTGGTGAGAATACAGACATTGGGAGTTACTCTTTGTCCTACTAGATATAATCCTTTTATACATGAGTAGTGAAAAAATTCTAGGAAAAATATGCAAAAGTACATACTTGACTTTGTATCTTTATATTTCTCCTGAAAGATTTCATAGTTTTGTATTTATAGAAACTCATGTTTGTAAAGTGATAACTTGAAGATGTTTCCTACTTATGAGCCAAAAATTATTCCAAAGTGTAATAAACTCACATGCCAAAAGCCTATTTTTATTAGTCCAATAAATGTTTTTTGTTTCCTAATAGCCAGTTCTATTGAGTTATTATCCTAAGATATGGTATAAGTATTAGAAAGATATGGATAAATATAATATTAACTTCTTTAAAGTGCTTGGTAAGGTTGGACATCCTGAAATAAATAATTGAATCAAAGTAGCATAGAATTGCTTGTAGTTTAGAAAAAAAAAAGCTTGTTGGAAGCTGAATTACAGAAGGGCCTGTCTATCTCCCAGTGCCACTTCAGCTGTGGGATACATGGTTCTTTCCAAAGTTCTAGCTCCCAGATGCTCACCCTGACCCCAGATAGCTGCACACTGAGCCAAGGCCTGAGCCCTACCCCCTACTGTATAGGTGCTCTTTCAGGTGAATACCTGGACACACATGGAGGGATTTACAGCTCCTTGGATGGGGTGTATCTGGGGAATAAGAGCACAAGGCACTCTTGTCCAGCACAGCAGACACAGCTCTGGAGTCACCATTAAATATACTGGAGTAGGAGTTTTAGATGGTCCCTTCACAGCACTACCTGTGTCCACCTTCATAAAATTATAATATAAAGGCCAAAAGGTTGTTCTTGCCCTATGACAATCCAAAGTTGCAGGACTTTTATTTTTCTTTCTTGATGCGTTCTCCTTCTTTAATTGCCAGCCTTGGACAAAGTGCAGTTACTTTAAGTGATAGTTCTGTTTCAGCCTCTGATATTAATAGATCACACAGAGACTAATAATATTATTTACTCTGAGAAAAAAAAAAAAAGCTCTGGATGGTATTGATGAAAAGAGCAGTTTCAAATTAATGTTACAAAAATCAATAAAAATAAGTGTGATTCAGTATATGGCTAGTGGCATGGATGTGAGAAACCAGAGACCTACAGTCTGACCCCAGTAGTGATAACTTCTTGCAAATTAATTTATTTAGGGGGGGATGTGTCTAATTCTTCATGCTTCATTATACTGGCAAGCACATGACCCATGTGCTATAATTTGCAAGTGAGCATGATGTCATTTTAATGAAACATCAAGCAGGGTAATTCAAAAGGAAATGCCTACTATAAAAGCGCTATTAAATAATACTTAGCAATTATGGAGTGATTTTCTACTTCAAAGCCCTTCACAAACAGTCACTAATGAATTTGCATAACGTCTCTGCAAGGAGAAGTATCACTGTTCCCTTCTGCAGGCACAGAGCTTCTGTGGAACTTGCCCAAGACCACAGAGTCCACAAGCATCAAAGTCCAGATCAGAATTCAGTAGTCGATGACAGCTAGACATATGGCTAGATCATTACATCAGGCTCCCAGCCTAGCAGGGGCCTTTACAAAGTCCTTAATTCCTTTAAATAAAGGTTAGTACTGATAGCTCAGCTGCAAAGCCAATACGTACTCCAGATCATTTTGTTTTCTTGGTACATGGCTGTTAAGACTAGGGTCTAACACAGGGCCACCCTATGACCTGCAAAGCTGCAACCTCAGGTCTCCTTACAAAAGAGTCCCCAGGGAAATGGTACACACCATGACTTCATCCTGATAGATTGTCAGGATGCAAAATCACGTGTGCATCCAGACCCAGGAATGTGGAAACACTCCTATTTATCCCAGTTTAGACATACTCCTCATAACTCCCCCTGCCTGGCCCTTATGATGTACAGCAAAGAATGAATGCTGTAGCCCTTGTATCACCTGGAGTCTCAGGAGATGTGTTTTAAGTTAGTAGTTAGTAACAGTGCAATTCACCATCTCTGCACAAGTTTCCCTTATCATTTTAATACCAGAGCTCTGGTGTTTGGCAAACCTCACAGACCAGATGCCATTTGTCATGCATACAGTGATTGCTTGAATTTCCCTACCCTAATGGTAGCAGTTGCTCATAAAACCTCAAATGGTCACTACTTCCATTGATCATGCTATTCTTCTTTGCTCACAAAAGAAGAAATCATATCAAATTTGAAGAAAATTTTCTCACTGTGTTAAATATTAATAACTATGCTTTTATTTTTTTCAAACTTACTGTAGCAATAATTACATAGAGACATTCTGAATCACATTAATCAATATATGCATCTCACAATCTTGAGAATACAAAACAATGTGTCATCCTTGTCAGTAATTTTAATAATTTACACCCCTGTATCTAGGAATATATTTTACAAAAAGCATTTGAATGCAGGTGTTGCATTAAACAAATAGCAAAGGTTTTATGATGAAATCTCTGAATAGTCATATACTCAATCTTTTTTGGTCTGTCTTAGCAGTTCCTTCTAAAAACCTTGATATCTGCCTCTTTTTGAGAAAACATTTTATTTGGACAGAAGTTCACTGTGGGAAAAAAACCCACAACATTAGCAACATAAGTTTGGGTACCAGTGAAACCCTGCAGGTCTTTCCATGCATTATTAATCAGCTTGTCTTTGTGCATTTGCCTTGCACAGTGGTGAAAGAAGACATGTTCAGGAGATAACTCCAGTAACAGTAACCCCTGTTTCAGTTGGCCACCTAGAAGAGCAGCCAGGACAGATATTGTAGAAATACTTAATGCAGACATTTTCTGAAGAAGAGATATATATAATTTAAAAGCAACAAATTAACTTTTGGATCCTTTCATTCTCCACCAGGTCCATCTTTATCACCACTAATAGTTCAGAACCATTTGAAAACATTTTCTTATCACAAGTTTGCAAACTGGGGAACATTTTACACTGAATTTATTTGCACTTCAGAAAGTTTAGCCTTACTTCAATATGATCAATATGAAGCAATTGCAGGAGGACTGCTGAAATAAGGTGTGCTTACTTATTTAAATGAAATGCTATGCTGATTTAATGAATAGTTGTCACCAGCAAAGAACAGTCATGCTTCAGATCCTATGTGATAAAGGTACAGACCATTATTAATACTGGTGATGTAACACACATTTTCTTATCGTGTAGGGTATTTTCACTACATATATACCAGAGAATTATTTCATAACTCGCCCATTAGCTGTCTTCTTACAAGAATAATGTAATTTAAATGCACAGAACCAAAATAATTTAAATACTTTTACTCTGTGTGAATGCATGCCGAAGTATTCTTTCCCTGAAACTTGCCTTCGCTCTAGTGAAATCTAAACTGGAATGTCCTGGAGCAGCTCTGTGCCTCATCTGCCTCTCCAGATGCACCCTTCCAAGTTGCTGGAATTCATCTGCTCCTCTGGAGCCCTGAATAAACAAGCTGAGAGGGTTCACAGCATGGCTCCACAATGAAATGTTTGACTAGAGTTAGGACATCTGGGAACAGTTTGGGGACAGCTTCAGGTCTGGAACTATCTATTTGAACCAGAATAATTTTGTTTGGCAGTTTTGGTCTTGATTTGAACTTGCTTTCTGCCAGCTGGGTAAGTCTACTCATGGCTGCATGTAGTGTGGCGTCTGTGGTTACAGATGTATGTTCTTCTCAATCCTTCTTTGCTGACACACCCTGTATTGTCTTCTTCCCTTGGAAGCATCTGTGGAGCTAAGCTTTTTGCTAAGCTTGAGAGTATTTTGAAATAGAACCTTTATTTTCATAATGTAACATAACATTTACATGGTTAGTATTAACTGTTCTTTGTTGTAAACAACTCCAGGTTATGGACCATCCACGCAGCTGTTAAATTTTATTAATTTCCTAATTGTATTAGATTTTCTAAAATATCTTTTCTGATCTTCTGGATTAGACTGTTTCCATTTCCTCTAAATCTTGTTTCTTAAAAATAAATTATAAATTGAGGGGTTTTTTTTGGTTTATACTCCATTTTAACTGCATTTTTAATGTACTTGTAAAAAATCAAAGCAGGGACAGGCAAGTTTGGAGGGAAATTAAGCGGGGAGACAACCTACATCTAATTTTTCTTTCACTTAATTGGGTTTTATAAAACTAAAATGGAATTCCCTTTGGTTTTCCCAAAAGTTAGATATCTGTTTAATTAAAGAATGCCCATACTAACTTATCTATTCATTGACTAGTGAATTTGATAGGTGAAAGAAACTATAAACAAACTCATGGGCATTGAGAACAAGAGGAATTTGATTCTAAAACATTTGAAGACTTGAGGAAAAATGGTATACAAAATGTAACTTCAAATTAGACTGATATATGACTACACAAATATTCATATTAGTAAATGTACATAGTAAATGTATGAGGTTGTATCAATAGATTGCAGAAAGCAGAATATTTGAGAAACTGTAGGCTTTTGACTCCATAGATATAATGGATTTAGATGGAAATATTCTGGTTTAGTTTTCATTTTCTAAATAAAATACTGCATTAAAAAAATAAGTTATTTATCTTAGCAGGCAATCTAACCTGCAAGAAAATTACTATGCATTTCAGAACTGCAACAGACCTGTTCTGTCATTTTGTTGTTCATGTTTTATAGCAGTTTTCTTTTACTGACTTCTGAAAAATTACTTCCACTTTACAGTAGTAAGAGTCTGACCCTATAAGAATGTCATCATTGTGAAGAAAATGTTCCTTTCTGTCTGGTTATAGCTTAGAGCACACCTACATCATCCATATGATATTTTCAATTGTTTTGCAGAAAATAAACATGGACGGTTGTCCTTGATGCAAATGTACTGAAGTCAGTAGCAATAAAATTCATCTTTTTAAGTAAACATTTGTCACTGAACAATTTATATTAGACATTTTTTATAGTCAATAGAATGAAAGAAATATTTGTATGGTGGGATTTACCTCATCCTAATGACTCATATGTATCTGATTGCAGACATCTGAAATTAGATCAGATCTATCGCAACCTTGGAGTCACAGAGTATGATCTGCTTTGGATCAGGACCATCTGCAGAAGGGCAAGTGGGAAACCCTTACTTCAGGCTGTAAAACTGTGTGAGGCTTCACAACTGTGAACATTTAAGAACAGCTGCAGGGAAGGGGAGTGGAGTGTTGCAGATAATTCATGTACACCTTTGGCAATTTTTTTCATTAGACGTCTACATTAGTCATGGATGTCCTATGCAGCCTTGCTTATTGGAACACCTCACGTGCTGAGTTAAAAATACAGTGAAGCACACACTAACCATGCCCTGCATGTGACATCCATTAAGGTATAATTTTAATATGTCTCACTGAAAGCACTTTCCTTGCTCTCACATAATTCTGAGTTCCAAAAACGCTTCCATATTTTATCAAGCATATTTTTTTGCACTCTGTTCAGCTGAACTGTCTTTATTCAAAATGTCAGATAGAACTTTCTGTTTCCCAGAGCTCAGTTCTGGAAAAATTCATATCCAAAAATAATACTTTCATATATATAAAAACCTTATTGTGGTAGGAATTACTATTCAGTCTTATGTGTAGAGAACATGGGAAATGGCAGCCAGCACAATGAGACCCTACCTCAGAAAGGACTTAGAAGCATGTTTATTTTCCCACACTTACCATATAGTTGAGTCTTCATATAATGTTTAAAATCTGATTAATACTTCTGTGTTGTGACCCTGCCTGAAGAAGGCTGAAAAACAAGGTATGGTGTGAGTGCTTTTTTCAGTTAAGAATCCAATGGCAAGAATGCCCAATCAGAAGGTGGGGGAGGCACAGCTCTAGGCTGCAGTCCTGCTCAGAAAGATTAAATTTCCATGTCCCCAAGGACTGTCATAACTGCAAATCTGCATGGTGTCCCAGACAAGAGAATTATCTTCATCTTTCCCCTCCAATGGAGAGACGTTCAGCCAGTGCTAGAGTGGGCACTGGACAAAAGGGAAAAAGAAGAAAATCTATTTGGGTAGAGTGAATGGGGTAAGGAAAACAGATAGGAGCTCCAGAAATGTTCTTCCAAACTCTTTCCTATCCAAAGTGCCCCTTAGAAAGGGAATATCCTTCCTTTTCCTTACTGTTCTTAATGACTCAGTGTAGCTTCATATGCATACATCCATTTAGGATGATGGACATAGCCTGTAACAAAAGGTGTACAGAAACTGAAGACTTCTCCAAAACTATTTGCTATCCTTATTGTCCCAAATTTAAAGTATTTCAAGAACTTTGAGATAATTTCAGTTTAATACATGGGGACTTACTGCTTATGGAGCAATATATGAATATTTTTTTCAATACTGGACTTTAATAACATGCTTTGTTTTTTCTTCTAATGGAACAAAAATGCCAGCAACAAAAGAATCTATGTTTTAAACTCAGCTCCTTATATTGAAGTCTGCATGGTCCTTGACAAATGAAAATGCACTAAAGATTTTTTTTATCTGCTTTGGGAAAAATGTATAAATACTACCATTCAATATTAATTGAAATATAATTAAAATGTTCTCTTAATCCTTTTTATAGTTTTATTCTTAAATGCATCTCCACAAATCAATATATCCCCATGAAAGAATGAGTCACTCAAGTGTGCATGTTTTTCCCAGATTAATTATACCAGCATTTGATACATCCATGGACACTTTTCATTAGAGAGTCTAAGGAACTTCTGAGGAAACTGTCAAATATGTCTACAAGGACCTTGAAGGCCTAACTTCCCAGTATATTTCTGATCCTTGCTAACTGAAAAAAATAAATTTAATTAAATGGATGTTAGTTTATGTCTGAAGAAAGATAGAAGATTTAGTTACACATATACACACATTAATTTTCAGATTTACAACTGATGTTTTAGTCATCTCCAGTTTGTAATAGACTTAATCAGAGTAAATTTGATCCAAAATTCCAGACACGTACAACCACAAATTAGGGGAAAGGGTAGATTTTAATCCAGACCTTTATGATGTGTTCAGAAGAATTAATGTTTGGATTATGCTCATAGATGTTTCTTCGGCAATTTCAAGATTCTTCACTTTTTGAGAGAGATCAGATGGAACATGGCCATTTCTTGAATTCTCTGTTCCTCTGATAGTTTGGATGGTTTACAGCTGTAGGTCTGGGCACTGTTGAGTGAAATGCCCCTCATAACTTTAAAGGGAACTGGCTACAAGATAATTTACTGAGCATCAAGGATGATATTTAAGTATGTGCTTGATTTGAAGACATGGCTAATCCCTTTGATTCAGCTATATCAGGCTCCAAAATATGAGATTTTTTTTTTCCTATTTTGTCTCCCTATATTTAAAAAGTAATTACTTTCTAAAGAATTAGAAAGTTAAGACAAAATGGCACACATTCCCAACTTTGTTTTCAATGTAAAACGCAATTAGGCTTACTCAAAATAAAAATGGATAAACACAAAGTCAATATACTGATAGATAAGACACTGAATTCCAGTGTGTTGTATCAGTCTGTGAGGGATGTTTATATTTTTCAACATCTTATCAAAAAAAACCAAAAAAACCACACACCCCCCCAAAAAAACAAACCAAAACCCAACAAAATGAAACCCAAACCCAAACAAACAAACCATAAAAATCACACACAAAACAAATTAACAAAAAAATCCCTCACACCAACCAACCAAAATAAACAAACAAACTAAAAAAACAAACCCAAACAAAAATAAACCCCACACCTTTTCAAATTCAGGGCTCAGTTAATATCCACCAATATTACCATCATGACTTGATTCTCTGCAAGGCTCTTTAAAAATCAGCACATTCATATTATTGCTTATATAGCCTGGAATATTTGATCAAAGTGTAGCAGCTACAGTAATATCCCCACAAGTTTACAAAACATAAGCATCCTGTTACTTCCAAGAAGTCTGTCTCTCTACTCCCATGTGCAGGGACTGATCTTGTGACAGTCCGTTGATGCAGAGGCATCAGGTGCTAAGGCCTTACAATACAATTGCAGAAAATAAACATAGCTTTCATCTGATTCTTTAACCTCATCCTGCCACGTACTAACCTGCTATGTTGTTTGATAGATTTTATTTGACAAGTTGTTGCTGTTTCTCAAGTCTGAATGCCTGAAAAAATTCTTTTTTCAAGGTGAGAATATACAAGAGCTCTATATCTAAATTACAAAACATAAGACAGCAGCTGCATTAACATTACTTTACTGAGGAATAAATAGTTCCCATTATTACAGCACTGTTTTGGAAAAGGCATAATGATTTTCTGCGAATCCTCAGTGAGTTCAGCAGAAAGAATGAAAGATAAAATGAAACAAAATGGCTGAGTGACATAGTGTAATGTGCAATTAGAAATCATTTACTTTGACATAAAACTTTTCTTTTTTTTTCCAGCAAATTATTAATTCTAACTTGGCATTCCCCTTTCTGGGAAGCTTTACTTATCTTAATAGCAAAATGCATTTAAAAATGCTTTTTGTTTTGTTTTGTTTTGTTTTATGGGTCCAGTCCTGTTCAGCATCTTTATCAATGACATTGATGATGGGACAGAATCTTCTCAGCAAGTTTGCTGATGACACAAAACTGGGAGGATTGGCAGAGACACCTGAAGGCTGTGCAGCCATCCAGCAAGACTTGGACAGACTGGAGAGCTGGGCAGAGCTGAACCTAATGAGGTTTAACAGGATAAGTGCAGAGTCCTGCATCTGGGGAAGAATAATAAAGTCCACCAGTACAGACTGGGAGGTGATCTGCTGGAGAGCAGCCCTGGGGAGAAGGACTTGGGAGTCCTGGTGGACGACAAGTTCTCCATGGAACAGCAATGTGTTCTTGTGGCCAGGAAGGCCAATGGTATCCCGGGGTGCATTAAGAAGAGAGTGTCCAGCACATCAAGGGAGGTTCTGCTCCCCCTCTACTCTGCACTGGTGAGACCTCACCTGGAGTATTGCATCAAGTTCTGGGTTCCCCAGTTCAAGAGAGACAGGGATCTGCTTGAGAGAGTCCAACGGAGGCTACAAGGATGCTGAAGGGACTGGAACATGTGTCCTGTGAGGAAAGGCTGAGACACCTGGGGGTCTTTAGTCTGGAGAAGAGAAGACTGAGAGGGGATTTGATAAATGTTTATAAATATCTGAGGGCTGAGTGTCCAGAGGAAAGGGACAGCCTCTTCTCACTCATGCCCTGTGATAGGACAAGGGGGAATGGATGCAAGCTGGAGCACAAGAGGCTTTTCAAAGTATAATAAAACTATTTTGAAATCTGCACAAAATCAGCCAGTGATCTTATTGAAGATGTTGTCTTTACACGTGTTGATGAAAAGCTTCACCACTATTTAAAAAATTGTGAAGAACAAACCCGTGTTTTGTGAAAACTATTTCTGTGTATATATATATATAAAAAAGATCTCAGCTTTTGGGAGACTTTATTTAGCCAGAAAATATTAAAAGTAGCTACTGATGAGATAAAATTTTATAAGGAAGTTGCTCCAAACATTTGGAATTACAGATGGAATTACAGAAATATTTTTACAATATTGGAGAAACAAGACACACAGGCAATTTGCATTTTAAGCAATTAAATCCTTTCTGGTTATGTTCAGTATAGTGGTAGGAAGCCATATAATCAGCCAGAAGGAAAATTAACTTCTAGCTGAATCCTGGCCAGATTTTGCCACTTATAAACAAGCAAAAGTCACATCAACAGCAAATAAAAAACATTCTTTGAGGGGGTAGCAGTAGATACTAATGAATAAGATTTAATGGAAAACCGATTTGGAAAAATCCTGTCACACACTAACAAAATACAACCATGATATTTAACAGATGTATTGTCACGTTAGCTTAATTTTGAATAGTAAATTTTATAGTCCTTCCTACATAAGCAAGTCTTTTTATTTGCATTTTTACTACGACTTTTCACAATTGAAGACAACTTATATAAATCTTGATTTATAAAGGCATATCATCTTCTGGGGCTTGTTTCAGAGCGATTGCATTACTTCTAGATGTATATTTCCAGATGGAACTACATGACTAAATCTGGTTTTGTAATTTGTCTCAGCAATCTCCCCACGATCTCTGCAATCACTTTAACACCTTGATCTGCTAGTTGTTCAGGTTTAGATGTGCAAAATCCCCAGGTGTCTTATGCACAAATGCTCCTCTCACCACTTCAGCCAAAAAAGCTTTGTAAGCCATGCCCAAATCCTGTTGATATTTTTCTCTGTGATCATTCTGATTCTATCCAAGTATCTCTAACACTTGTTCAAGTCTCAGGGTTAAAGGACAGTGCAAAGAAAGTGACAGGGATAAGGCAACTCTAGGTTTCTTTGAATGAAAATTGCATAAATTAGGTTAAAGCATATAGGAAGCTAAACAGGGATGAATAGACTGGTACCAATTTCCATGGAGATTACAGAGAAGAGAGAGGTTAAACAGGGAAGAGACAATGTACGTTGATGAAATCAAGGTACACATCCTGGTTCAGTAAGGACAGGTATTAGAAAAGCAGAACTGAAGGCCTTCGGGAGCACATGGAATAATTCAGGTTTAGCTATCAAGCTTTCATACTTACACCAAGCAAATTTTGACGAGTATGAACCTGTGACTCAGTTTCTTTGCACTCACCACGGAGTTTGATTTGCAATCTTATTTTAAAAGAGGGTGATCTCAAAGAGAGAAAGGTATTTATGGAAGAACACAGAAGATACCTGCAGTGAGCAAGCATTAGTGAGCATCTTGCATATCTAAGGCTGCCCAGACATCCCTTGAAAGCCAGACAGTGTGCATACAGGGGAGATGTTTGTCTGGCCTGGAAATAGTGTTGTCCAATCAAGGGGAAAAGAGTGAAAAGAGAGAGTCGACTAAATGAACTTTAGCTGTCTAATTTATAAAACTCACAATTAAGACAATTTTGAGTCCCATTTTTAGCTTTCTTCAGGTAATCTGCCTAGTATACAATATAATGGACAAATCCTAGGCTTGTTAATGCCTCTGCTTTTTTTCTAAGAAGGAATCCATAGACACTTATTCACCTAACCCTCCAAGTGAGTGGTACCTTTTATTTACCACAGTGAGTGTCCCCTTCCCTTCTAGAAGTTAAGCCTATTAATCTGTAGGCCTTGCTGAAGAATTAAAGGTAGCCAGAACACCAAAAATAACACTAAAAGCACCGTGTTAGTTTCTGCCATCAGTACTTGAAAGACTCCTTCTTTAGAAGAGTCTGACAGACTCTTGCTTCTTTAGCTTCCTAGTAAATTTAAGATCAACAGCCCCTTTTGCCAAATACAGGTAGGAGAAAGAGAGCATCCCATCCATACTTATGACAAGCAGAAATACACCACCATGAAGAAGGTAACTTTGTGACAAATAGGATCTAGACAGCCTGACCAGCACAACTAGTCACTTCATTAACCCTGACTGCCCTTAAATCAGAGTCCTGTAACAGCTCAAGCTCTGGTTCTGCTGCTATATGGACATGCACCTTTAATATGTCCCATTTCTTGCTTTTCATATATTTAAGACATCACACCGCATGTGTTAAACAGTCCCTGGAGGTGGACGAGATCTCAATATCAGGAGCATAGAAAGATTTTTTTTTTATTCCTCTCAAGCTTCCTTACCTAAATATTGGGGATTTGCTGCTGCTTCTAAAAAGTCATCAAATGTTTTTTTATTAACTAATCAGTTACATTCCTTTTCACTGGAATTTTCAGCTGGCAGGAAATACTACTTAAAATGATTCTACTGTGTATGCTTGTCACACTTCTAGACTTTTTTCAAGATGATCAGATTAAAAGCTCTATACAATGGACTAGATGCTGAATAGATAGCTATATCTGAAAAATCAGATTCAATCAAAATCTGGATTTTACTTCACGAATTAATGACAAATTCTTGCTGTTAGGCAACCAGTGAACACTGTGTGTTTAAACAAAAGGTTCATCCTGAAATTTGGAAGCAAAAATACCTTGTCCCTTCAAGGTGACTCTGTGACAATGAATCTACTTAAAATTAAACTGGCCATAATCCCTTTTTTAGTTCATCTTTGGTAAGCTTTTGTACCCACAGCCAGATTTCAGTCAAATTTAACATTGAGTTGATGTCTCAAGCATAACGAAGTTCCTACAGATTAACGAAGAAGGGCTTGATAGAGGAGAAAAAGGTCATCAGTGTGTTCAACAACATTGAGGCTGAAGGAGAAGTGAGGGAGAAGTGTGCTGAGTTTAGCCACATTCAGATGAGCAATCAGCACTGATTAACTTACCAATAAGCACATGCAGAACTCCCAGCTGATCACTGCATGGCAAATTCTGCTTCTTTAGTGTATTGCTCATACAAAAACTCTTGTTTTCTCAAGGACCAGAGTATGAGAGAACAAAAATGAAAACAACAGCAGGAAAAAAGAAAAAAAAAAAAAGAAAATAACCAGATGTTAATTTGATATAAACCAAAATATTTGCACAGTTTTGGTTCAGCAATAAAAAGGAGGCACATTCATTTCAGTATGTCCCAAAACAAATCTATTTTCCAATTTTTCACTTTGCCTAGGGAATCAGTTATTCACGCAGAGCTAAATACATTTTGTAGCTGTCAACTATGCATAAATAGCCATGCCAGAAACTCTGCCATAAAATCTCACACTGCAGTGCAAGCAGAAAGCTTGGAAGAGGCATTGCAGATGGCAGTGGGACAACAGCCCAGCCACACAGAACTGGTTCCTTTACCACTGCATTAGATACTGGTCAAATATATTTTTAATTTAAAGAGGTGTGTTATCAATAGCAACAACTGTGTGAAGCAGTTCAGGAATCCTTATATGTACACTCTGTAGAACAAGCAAATTTAAAATCTTCCTGGTCTTTTCTGTTTCTTCCCACATCCAGGTTTGGGGCATGGCTCATATATATATTTGTTTTGTTTTGTTTTCCATCAAAATCATCTAATATTGGCATTTATATTTACAGTATATATAAAATCACCTCTCCTATTTTGCCACTTAGGGCACAATGCTGCATATAGTTCAGAAATAACATTGTTAAACTTCCATCTTCAAAGAAACTTTTTGAAATGTATTGATAATTGCATGGTCACACTACAATATTACAACAACTGGGTGTAAAAATTGTACAGATGACCTGGAATTACAGATTAAAAAGTCAATTAGGTTTTGCTAGATATTGTGAATGTGTGTACGTGCTTGATAGTCAGATTCTTTAATTTGAGGTTGAGACCTGTGATGCTGAGCATAGAAATGCTATTTGGATTTTGGATTTTGGATAGGACATTATGGCACCTCAACTTAAAAAAAAACATTAAAAATCCATATATATGTTTCTACCTGATACGCAATATCTAATTTTCTAAGAAGCAATGAATTCATTCAGGTATACTTGAAACACAATGCAGCAGGGAAAATATCATCTGAAATGTAGTAAAATATATTTTCTTGGTACATACCAGCTATACGTACTGTACAACTTCATATTGAAACACTAACAGCTTCCTTTAAGGCAGCATTATAAACTGTTAGTAAAACTCTATTTGATTTTTGAAAGAAAGCTTGCTGCTGTTAAAGCCTTTGCCCTAGATTGTATCCAACTAACTACCAAATATCATACCAAGATGTTATTACCTTCAAAGCTGTTATCATTAATTTTAGCTTAAAAATCCATGAATTAGCCTAACAAGCTGTGCTCCTTTTTACAATCTTCTCTTTGGCCATGTAAAATAATTTAAGCTAAAGACAAAGATATTAAAGCAATGACAAACTTAGGTTGATTCCTTCAGAAATCCATGTCTGTGTTTGCCCAGCTAACGAGCCATCTTTGTCATTTTGTCCATATGTCGAGAGGAGTCAAAAGGGTTTTATAAAGTCTTAAAAGATTGAAGCACTATTTTTGAACATCAGTAATCTCCAGGAAATTCTCTCTAAATTGAAGTGTTTTGTACAAGAAATAGCTGCTGCAAAGTGTTCTGACACAGCAGAAGCAGATTAACTTGCTGCTTAAAATCTGGACTCTAAAAGAAATTAGTAACATTCAAGTCACAATATTCAGCTAAGCCAAAAACCTAAAACCTGGAATATACATCCTTTATTTGTCAATATAAAAACTGAGTTTGCAATAAATGTGAATTTGGACAAAATTACAGTTTTAGACTCATTTAAATGTGATAGAATCAACTGTGTCCTATAGAAGACCATGAAGTTAATTCTAACTAAAAGCTGTAGGTGACACCTATGAAGTGGAAAGTATCAAAAGCTACAATCCACTGAGGGTATCATATGGTTACCTAAAGCCATAGGAAAAAAAAACAAAGCAACAAAACATTTTTAGAAAAAGCCATCATGTTAATTCCTTGTCATAGTTAGAGGGGCCGGGACCAGTTATCGTTATGCACTGTGGATTCTTAAAGATGTAATGAGAAAGATTTTTCCTCAGTCTGTCCTGCCAGTATACCTAAGAGGAGAGCTTGACTGTCCTTCAGGATCAGAGTCAAAACCTGAATACCTCAGCCTGACACTTCATGACAGTTGTTTCATTAAAGCAGAACTCCATCTCTAAACCTTGAGGCCGATGGAGCATCTTTAAAACAATCTCAGGCCTAGACAGGGTATATTTTAATAGAGATTATGCTGAGGAAAGAGGAGGACAACAAAGCAAAGCAATAAAAAAAAATATTAAAAATAAGTCCGTGTAATGTGTTTTCTGCTTTTCTAAGGAGTCATTGATTTTTTTTATTCTCCAATTAGTGCCCTCTCTTTTATGACGAGTAACAAGCAACTGGGGTTGTTTAGTCTGAAGAAAAAGAGGCTGAGGGGATGTCATAGTTAGAGGGGC
>JANHFX010015725.1:25671-195625 GCA_027560015.1 Chloroceryle amazona
ACCGGGACTGCTCCCACCACCCCAGCCGGCAGTGTCGGGTTGTATGCGGACTCTATTTCGGGGTGTTTCTTTGTACCGTTGCATTTCTCTTGTTTTTTTTTTGTATTTCTGACTTGAGTCCCTCGCTGTTTTGCTTTTCAAACCATTACATTCCTTTAATATAATTTTAACAGTAACATTTTGTAAAAATAATTTTCCCTCACTAGTCAACATCTGATCTTAAATTGAAATGATTAACCTTAATTTGTAATTTATACTGTTGCTACAGGTCTAAGAATTATACATTACAATTTCATGGTACAACAAACCAAACAGAATGACAATATACTCCTCTGTAGTGAAACAGGAATGGTAACATGTTGGAATACTTAATGGATATTATTTATATGTTTATCCATTCTCCTAATTATCCCACTGTTCTTGTCTAGATCACTGGATTGTATTAATCTGGTGAGAACGATTCTGTGTTTGGCTAAAACATCTTTAATTTTACCCTGATGTTCTTCAGAATTGTTCTTATAATGAAAAGGTCGTATAAGATTTTGTATCAGTTTTTGTATCTATCACACTTCTAAGCCTGTATTTGGACAATATTATGCTGTTTGGTACCAGTTCAAATGTGAGAATAACCTTCATTATACATAAACAGGAATGAAAGCTTGAGAAGCTTTACTGATGACAACATACCACCTCTCTGTATGTTTTACTGCATCATGCCAATGCCTAAGGAACTGTAAAAGCTTCCATATGGTTTTAACTATAAATTTTTCTTCAAATAAATCATATATTTTCTTGAATATAAGCCATTTAAATGGATTCCATTCAGAATGTCTTATTAATTTTTCATTCTGCTTATAGTCCCTTTGGTCTTGTTTTAAGACATTTTCTCCAAAATAATAAAAGTTCTAGCCTGCTTTTAATTTGTTATTATTTTTTTCTTCTTTTACCTCACACAGGACGAAGCCTCAAACTTCCATTAAATGTTGGCTTAACCGTGAAAGGAATTGTGAGGTTTATCTCTATCTTTAGGAATTTAGTGATAAATTTAAGGTATATATCAGGCTGTTCTGAAAAGCAACCATGGGACACAAACATAAATATCTGCTTACTCAGGAAAAAATGTTAACAGACCATGAAAGGACAGCATGTAACATGAGGATCTGGATTTCATATCTTCTCATCACAAATCAATTTTAAACAAATTCTATAGACTCTGGTACATAACTATGATAAAAAAAAAAACAACAAAACCAAAACATTCTAATTCTTAAATCTGAACAGACAGTAACTAAAGCAAAAAAATTTATGTCTTGTATGCCATATACATTGTATGCAATAAGCAGGGATAAAGTTGTGTCTTATATGTGTAGGCACATATACATCTTATTGTAAATGTATAATTAAATGGTTTAGGTTACCATTTCAGATTAAAACTGTTTTCTTGACTTTATCTATCACAAGTTTGCTTTTGTCTGATAAGAGCTCAACTTAAAAGTAAATGACTGGAAATACATCAGTCTACGTGTTAAAAGAAAATCCTCTAGAATGCTATGTAGCTATTTGACCATATTAAATGTCAATTGATAAAGAAGTACTTACTGAAATGTGAAACCATAAAAAATAGTTTTGTTAAAATTATTCCACTGAAATTTGGAAAGCATAAAAAAATTTAACATGATATATTCATAGAATCATAGAATACCATCTTGAAGGAATCTCAGGGTTCAAAAGGTCCAACCTTTCCTGGCAAAAGCACAACCTATGAAAGGTCACCCAGCCCCCTGTCCAGATTGATTTAAAATTTTCCAGTGCTGGGGAATCCACCGCTTCCATGGGGATCTCCCATGGAAGTTGAGCTCTTCATCCATCTATTCCAATGGGTGATTGTCCTCTTGTGTCCAATCAGAATCTCCCCAGGAGTAACTTGTACCCATTACCCCTTGGCTTTCCCCTGTGACTGCTTGTCAAAAGGGAGTCTCCATCTTCTTTGTAGACCCCTTTTAAATACTAGAGCATGATGATAAGTTCTTCCCTACACCTTATTTTCTCAGTGCTGAACAAACCAGATTCTCTCAGTGTTTCTTCACATGGCATCTTCTCAGTCCTTTGATTTCATCTTTGTGACTCTTCTCTGGACCCTCTCCATCCTGTCCACATCTTTTTTTAGTGGGGACCAAAACTAAACAGAGTAGAATCACACACATAATAAGACAGAAATGTCACGTCTGGAAAAGACCTCTAAGGTCTAAGGCATACAACCAACAAGCCTCCCCCCTCAGCCCCCAAATTAAAAAAAAAAAGCCACCCCCCCAAACAAACAAACCAACCAAACAAACAAAAAACAAACAAACAAACAAACAAACAAACACAAAACCACCTCACCATCTCTCAAGAGCATATGCTGAAGTGCCTCATCTACACATTTAATACCTTCAGAGATGGTGACTCCACCACCACCCTCAGCAGTCCTTTCCAGTACCTGACTACTCTTTCAGTAAAGAAATTCTTCCTAATATCCAGTCTAAGCCTCCCCTGCTGCAACTTCAGGCCATTTCCTCCAGTCCTGTTGTAATTTATTTGAGAGAAGATGTCCCTGAGGGACACCACTTGTCACTGCTTTCCATCTGGACTTTGAGCCATTCATTGACCACTACCCTCTGGATGCAGCCATCCAGCCAATTCCTTAGACACTGAACAGTCCACCCATCAAGTTGTTTGTTTTTTTTTTATCTTTTAACATTTATTCATATTTCTTATGAATGTTTTCTTTATTATTTAGCGATCAACCTGACAATCATCAAATTTGTCTATCTCCTTGCATTGCCAGAATTACAGAATTAATATATTTGCTGAAAAAAAAAAAGGGAAAATTGTGAAATTCACTTTATTAGACAATTTTATGAAAAACATAACTGAAAAAAATCTAACAAGTATGTCAGTATTAGTGCTACTGTGTTCACACTGTAAACTTCACCTCATTCTTGACTTTGTGTGAGTGGATCAGTATTAGATTATTTTCCTAAATTAATCTACCCTGAGGTTATATGTTCTTCTTCCTTTTCCTTGGAACATATCTGCACACGAGATTACCTTTCCTGCTCTCATGATTCTCTTCTAGTCAAATTGATTAGGCAATTAGTCTTCTAAACTTTGGAGGCACCAGATACTGATAATTCTCTCAACAGAGAGAAGTATTGCAAGTAGTGCAATTGTCAATTTGCTGTTGACAATGCATACAACTCTCTCAGCATGCCAGGTTTGTGCTAACCTCAGAAAACCAGTCTTATACTATAGTTAAGGAGGGAAAATACTTCAGCCAAATATTTCAGGCTTGTGTCTAAAGTCAGTGTCTTAAATCCACAAGTTAGCAAAAATCTGCTGAATACATACAGTTTAAGATGAGTAATAATGTGTATTCCTTGTACTTCTTAATATTTATTTGCAATTCAAAACTTTATTTCAGGCAACTGTATATATTCTTTTTCTAAAGTCTTGTTTCATAGAGCAGAGTCTCCCAAACTGGCTTGTGACTGAGGTATTTCCCAAAAGACTGCTTAGCATTTATGCTCGAGAAACAGCTACAAATCCTTTAGGAAACCATGAATGTTTTGGCTATCTATTTTAATAAATCCCTTTTCTAAGTTACTTTAAGTCAACCGTTTTCCCCCTCATTCTTGACATCTTCCCCTTTCCACCTGATGTGTTTGGTAATAACAATGATGCAACAAATGGGAAATTAAGGTACCTATGTAAACACACATTGCATGAATTCTTGTATTAATAGGAATGTGTAACTGAATAGCAAAAGGACTGATGCCCATATTTCACCATTTCACATGTGCACTGCTCATTGTTTCCTTTGAATGTGAAAGCTAAACATTGATGGCCTATTAAGATCTGTCACTTTAAAGTGAAGTAACAAAAACCTCAGCTTTCAACAAGATATTTCATTTTACCTGCAAAGAAATAGAAATCTGAAAATTTAGAAATAGATCTAAAAAGGGAAAAGAATATTTTTTTCCAGCAAAAAGTGATGTTTTTATACATAATCTGTTGCTTGAAATCATTGGGCATGCTAAGTCTTGAGTATGTGTTAGCATAAACAAATTAGGACCAAAAAACGTTCCTTCCTCAAATTACTTTCTAAGTCTCTAATGGCATTAATCAATATCATCTTTAGTGAGTTTTAACCTCTTTGAGGATTCAGTTTTCACTTTTCAACACTGCCAACTCCATTACTGTCAGTAGACTCTTTGACATTGTTTTGGCTCAGAAAAGCCACTGACTACTACTGATTTAGTTTGAAAAATATATCTTATTCCCCTAAACTAATTCAATTCCAGATTGACACTAAAGACCATTGGAACTGTACTCAGAACAAATGACATAGGTAATTACAGTAAAAGCATCTTTTTAATAAATTTGTTCTTCAGACCAAAATGATATTTTTCTCAATTTGAAAAGCTTAAAGGCTGAGATCTTACAGGGTCAGCCTGAGGTCCTGAATTAATAACATCCAAGTCCTCAAAATTGTTTATTTCTCATTGCTTTAACTAATAATTCTATAAAGGATGCACCAAAAGACAAGTCAAACCTAATTCAAACCTAAGGGTCTTCTCCTGGTGCACGAGCTAGTCTCACCAGCCATACTATAAGCTGAGAAAAAACACAATGCTGGCATTTATTTTGCCAAAAAAAAAACCCAATAAAAGCTATAGCAACCACAAATGTATTTCATGTAGGTAAAAAAAGTAGGGTAAACTGCAACAGATATGTTTAAGTAGAAAAGTGGAAGAATTTTGCCATGAGCAATAATGTTTTGAAAAATAATAAATAATAAATAATGGTTTAATAATTCATTTTCTACTTGAATAATAGGTTTACTAACCTTTATATGAAGTTCTCTATTCAGATACTTAAGGGTTTGTTTTTTATTATTATTATTATTTATTAGAAATTGCATAAGCAAATAAATCTTTAACCTTAAAACAATTACATTAAACTTCTTCAAGAAGTGAGGTGAAAAAATTCTCAGCGCTGGAGTGATCCTTGAGGAAAACCAGTACAGAAGGGAATTACTGTTTTCATACTGGATGTAAAGTAATTTTTGGCTGTTATTCATATGATAAAAAAACACACTGTGCTCTTGCATAGGATAGATAAATTCACATAATCCCAATTGACTGGTGTCAGGTGCAAGTGTTATCACAATACTATGGTGGGACCAAAGTGGCCTTGATAGATTGACTGGAAAATAGATAAAGTCTTATCCACACACTGCTATCAGATATTTGCCTGCTACAGGGATGGTGTCATGACTGACAGAGTCCTATTATCTGTAATAAATTATTTGCAATTGATAGTTTAGTAAGTAAATATGTCAAGCATAATATTTCATGAGTGCATTTTTATAATGTTAGAGACAATAGTTTCTTGTTAAGGAGACTAGAAATGCTTTGACAGTATTGCTACTGGCAATGCTAATTATAAGATAGGCTAAAAGATCTGAAATAGAGTCCACCAAGTATTTGCACCCATCTCCTCTATTTCCAACAGCTGTAAAGATAATGATGAAGTTTGATTTTACAGGTATGTACCACATAATGCACTGTGAGTGGGTAATGGATGATATTGATTGTTAAGAAAAAAAAAAAAAAATCCCATGCTCTTCTATCTAATTCTGCTGCTATTGTAGATATGAGTACAGAAGAGAAACAGGACGTCTAAGAATAACAATAGTAGGGACTAGTATAAGCTGGGCCAGATAGAAAGGTTGATCTTAAAGAAATTTTATTCCCTTCTTGAGTTCTGTAGAGTGTATTAGGAAGTATCTAAAACTTAAGCTGGACAAAATTCAAAGGATCAAAGTTTGGTTTTGATTAATTATTATTTTAATTCAAAATTCTTCTGATCAATCACAAAGAGTAGACATCTTATGAAAACAGTACTTGCACACAGTTTTTCAGTACTCTGTAATGTCTTAGTTGTTCTAAAAAAATTACTTTTTATCTCTTTTGATCACTATATAATTTTGAGTCAGTACTAAGTACTTTCTGTCGTTTTGGATAAATTACCTCACTAATCTGACCGATGCATCTCAGGATACTAAAAGCTTCTTAGAACCAAGTTATGGTTTATCCTGAGATTCCATTTTAAAGCTCCAGTGCACTTTTTCTGTAGGATCTCTGACTCCAGAGATTAAAGCACAGAATGATTATAGGTGACAGTTAATCTGATAAGTAGTTTGGTTTCAGTATGATTATATATTTAATATCTGTGTATTTAATACCAAGTTATATTAATATATATAACTTTACTTTTCATAGTGATTTTATATGTTCTAAAAACCTGTTAATAAATAACATTTTCTGGATAATGTTCTTCCTTCTTCAATAAATTTTTCATGTCCCTCAGGTTTACTTAAAAATCTGACAGTAATGGATTAATTTTGTTTCATACTTTATAATTTAAAGTTGATACTTCAACTAACCAATGAAATTATAAATCTCTCCATTGTATTGTTTTCAGATTCAGATTGCCTATTTTGATTACATCTCTGTTTCCTAAACGAAGTCATAATGAACCTGAGCCAAAGTTAATTGAAATCAATGTGAAATATTTATTTTGGGTTTGGACTGAACATTAATAAATTCTTGAAAGAAAAATACAATAAGGAATATTTTCTTTTAATTAAACATGTTTAGCCTATTCTTTTAATTAAAAAGGAATCATATTTATTCATTTTTTCCAGTTATCTGTGAGTCACTAGACTGCATTGCTTTAAGGTTATTTTACTGTTATTTAACTGTTATGACTGCAAAGGAAAGTCTTTGATGTAGGGATCTAGCAGAAATGTACCATCCCGGTGAAATAACATAACTATGAGCATAGGAGTATTAAAATTTGTTTTAGGAAATCACATAATCATATCTTGACTCAAGTGGATACTACACCACCAATTACAAACCCTCTTTACTGTCCATCAACATATCTATAAATGGATTAATGTGATATGTATTTATGTATTCAAGGTCAAATGAAGTCAGGTTTATACATTTGGTTTTCTATTTGTCCCTGCCAGATGGTTTCCCCTGGGGTAACATCTAGTTTAGAATCCTGAAAACACCTTTTATTTCTGATTTCATCTTTTCAAATATTGAATACAATGGGCAGTTTAATAACTTTTCTAGTTAGTTCTGTTAGGCTGAAGCTGTTCCTCTGTCTGTCAGATCTTTTTATATTAATAAATTAAATTTAGATCTTGAGACTACATGGGTAATGATTGTAGAGAAATGTCATACATTAGAAGACCTAATCAAAAAAATATCTCCATAGGTTCCTGTCACTTTTCTTCATGAAAAAATGATGGCAAACTGTAATTTCTATAGTTATCTTTGTTTAACTTTATATCATTAAACATTTTAAAGATTGAGATTTTACATGTTATGCAACCAACTACCAAAACATTATAGCTTTGTCATGACATCCAAGTCATCAGTTTCACTAATCAAAAATTAAATGAAATAACCATTATTTAGTGTAGAGTCTAAAAGATTTAAGAACTCCTAGAATATTCTCAGCAAAGCTCAAAATATAGAAGAAAGCTACTGGGAATAATAAAAGCACCACTATAATAAATCTTCAAGATCTCTAATAATTTTCAATTGGTTATCAACTACAATATAGCACTTTCAACCTTTAACTTCTAAAGTCATTGTAAGGACCACTTAACTACTGCCTGCATAAAAATGTCTTCTTTTCTTTTATCAGTTTACTTATAGATAAGCAAGGGAAGTTTGGAGCTAACAGGGCTAAGACCCAATCCACCAGAATACTTTATCACAAATAACCACAGAAAAATTTTTGTTAATGTAGCAATACTATAATAAAACTTAAGTACTTAATGCAGGTTATATGTAGCATTTATGTCTTAAATGTTAACAAACTATTAGATTGACCTAATATGGTTCTCCAGTTATTGTGGAGTCACGCATAGCATAGTTAATGAACTAAATAGTAGATTTGCTAATTTAAATATTAAAAGAAGTACTTTTTCCATAAAGACTTGCTGTTTCTGAAGCATACTGTTAACATTAGGAATAAAATATGTCAGCTTAGATTTATTTTGCCTTAAATCTATTTATCAGTCCATTGAATATAATTAAAAATACATTTTTGTTCACATTTCTGGAATTGCATGTACCTCAGAGAATTAAATTCCTTACCGAATTTTCATACAATGTAATACACTTCCCTATACAATTTAACATAGAGGAGGATGTAAGGAAGCTAGTTTTATGCCCATGCAGATGGCAAAGAGCTAGATACAGTGTGGATTACCCTCAGTATAATTCATATTTCTATATTTTTGCTGAAAAGAAATTTCTTAGCAAGTGGAAAATGGATGAAATTGAAGAATCACAATAGGTAACATATAGGAAAAGAAAATCACAGGGAAATAAATATATGTTTTACATACATTCTGTGCTAGATTATGTGGTCCTACTCTGGCAGGGGGGTTGGACTCGAAGATCTCTAAGGTCCCTTCCAGTCCCTGACACCCTGTGATACCTGTGATGCCTGTGATACAGAAATAGACAGAATATAAAATATATATTCCATATATAGTATACAGATAGAGAGGACAAAGAGTAAGAGCATTAGAATTAGGCAAAATAGAGTTGGAAAGATTCCTTCATGCAATCAGCAGGTATAGAAAAGGAGGCAAAACTACAGAAGTACCTTCCCTCTTTGGCTCAGAATTGCCATCATCATTTAATAACTATTTAATACAATGGCTACATGTAATTACTATAGAAATATATAAAAATATAATTATATTTAATGGCTATGAATTATTTAATACATGCTTAATTTTGCTTCTAACCACTTACCAGTCAAATATTCATAAAAATAAAATAAATGCATTCTTCTTTTTTTTCATTTATCTTTAAAGTTTAGATGCTTTCAAAGAAACAGAAGCTTTTTGAACTTATTCTACAGCAATATTAATAAAATGATGGAAAGATGGAATGGATCATTGTGATAATCCTCATTTGACCTCCTATAATATAGGTCAAAGGACTTACATGTTAATGTTCTAATATTTAAATCAAGCTTTCATAGACATATTAATCAGAGAATGGAAATAGATATGAAGTATAAGTTGTGTCCATACCTCCTCATCTGCCGTTTGTCTTCAGTATAAAAGTTTTTCTTGACTTTTGCTCATTTGTATTTTACTTCTATTATTAGTTAATCCAAAAACTAATGAATGGGTTTGAGCACAGGTGCATGGCTCTGAAAGCATGCACATCCTTCTAACTCCTCACTAGCACAGCCTGATTCAGGGATGCTAGAATAAATAATAGTTTGTTCACCCCTGTGAGTAAACATCCTGTCATTGCAGTTTATAAATTAAATTCTTGCTCTTCCTTTTTAAAATTCTAAACATCTGTGGAATACTGTGATTGAACGTCTTACCTTGTGAATATTTTCCAGCAGCAGATGTAATTTGATTCTATAGCAAGTATGAACAACATTGCTGATCTTTCTTTAATATGGTGGATATTTTCTTACCACTGTATAATCAATGCACAGCTACAAATACCTCACAGTCTCTTTCTGACAGCATTTCTCATGTCTGATGCTTCATCCAAGAAATCTCATGCCACATCTTTGGAAAATGAGCCACTTACCTTGCATGATGAGAGACTGACATCCGCAGATCTTGGGTAGGTTTGAACTGGTGATGAGTACAACTCCATTATATACTACAGTATAAATACCAAAGGCTATAAACAGTTTATGCTGCCAGGATAAAATATGACCCAGCAAAGTTACAGCATATCTCAAGTGAGAACATGATTAGATTTCCATTTTTTATGGTACTATCTGCAAGGGCTACAGAGTTCTGAGTGAGAGGAAAAGCACATTTATTTCCTTCCTGAAAGCAACAGCTTTTTCAAATGCTACAAAACCTGTATGTAACTTAAGCACGGTACAAGATCACACAGCTTAGTTTTCTTTTGTGTTCATTTAGGTATTTCATCTTCTAAGGCCTTATTTGCCTTTTTGCTCCTTGATTCAGAGAACCCTCATGACTTAGAACATCTGGAAATAAGCACATACCATTACTTCGTCTATGATAAAAAGAAATTTGTATTTCTCCATTTTACCTCCAGAAATTAACATTTTAATGCAGTGAAAAATCCAAACATTATAAAAGGAGGTATTAGTGATGCATGGATTAAGCTGAAATATATGGGTTTCTCATGCATAATTATAAGGCGGCATCTTGCCCAGACGTATCCAAATACTGTAGCTCTTTCACACAAGATCAGACAAGGCTGTTAAATCACAGTTTATTTTTCTGTGAACTTATATCATCCCTTGGGCTGTTCAGGCTATAGTTAGTTTATTTTCACCTTTGAAGACTAAGGCTTCAGTTTCTAGAACATATTAAAATGGTTAAGGAAACTGATGATATTCTGTCATTTTCCTGTAAAGATGTTGTTGAACTTTTAAATACCTCTCAGGAATAAATATACATTATCTTTTCATGTGGTTATCTACACAGAATACAAGAAACTGGATTAATCTCATGTTGGACTCAGAAAAAGGAATTGGAAGCAAAAAATTCTTATATTTTATGTATTGATCAGATAAAATTTACTCCATCTTCACCCCTGAAAAAAAGTCACTTAATTATTGAGCATTTTCTTAACATACTCCCCCTAAAGTGTGGGCAATGGTAATGACCCTCCTCACAGAGCACTATGATAGCTAAAAATTGCTGTGTCCTTATTAGTTTGTTTGCTTATCTCCTTGTTTTTCAACAGACATGTCTATAAATGTACATTTTTTTTTGTAAGATAGAATTGATAGCATGAATGAATTGCTCTGGCTTTCAGATGTTGTAGGAAAAAGTCCCACAGGGAATCAACACAAGAAACCTAAATAAGGACCCTACAATTCATATTTTAATAAAGATGGGGAACTTGGGAACTTGAGGTTTCCTATCTTGACAATTTGCAAATAACACTTTTTTTTCTTGTTACTTTATAATCCTTCCATCTTCTCCAGCTTGGCTATTTGAAGAAGAGACTGTCACATTCTTGCTACAAGCTTGAAGTATTCATGTAGAAACACTGACATAGGCATGACAGTTTAAATATCGGAATTAAATACAGATCTGTGGACAACAGAGTGGATCATAACAACACAGTGAAGATTTGTTCATGCTTCTTCCTCACTTCTTAATTTCTTCATATCTTTGTTTCACACATCAGGATATTTTCATAACAAAAGTAGGCCAGGATCTTTCATTTGCTTTTGTACAGGTCTCCAACAGTCAATATAACTCCTGTAGGTTTCACAGGGTTTTTTTCTGCCTAATTTTACCATTTCTCCCTTCTTTTTTATTAAACCTTTATTTTAATCTCTCTTTACTCTTACATCCTTTTCTTTCCTTTTTTTTTCTTCTGTGCTTTCTTCCTCAACATTCCCACATGTAACTACAGAAGCAATGAATAAATACAGTGAACTTTACATTCATTTTGAGGATGTCTGTAAATATCCTGTTATTTTTCACCTTGTAAAGCTTCAGAGACTAGGATTTGTTCATTAGATAGTTACATAGTTCTATTCACATAGAACAATGCACATAGGTGCATTGTAACTATTCACATAGTTACAATTGCACCTTTAACGAGTATAATGTTTTAAAATTCACCTGGCTCCTGTGGAATGCAATTTTCAGAAGAGCTGGTTGCCTTGAAAAACTTGCAAATCTCCAGCATGATCAGATCCACTCTGCAGAAGGTCCAAGGATTAAAGGAAGTGTCTGAGCACAGGTACAACGCTACACAAAAAGCAAAACTGCTGTTGTTTTCTGTACTTTGAGAAACATTTGCAAGTGTTGTGTTCCTCAGGCACAAGCTATAAGGAATACAGAAGACCAGACAGGAATTTGAATGACTGGATCACCACAGCCAAGAAATCTTTTGGTTTATGTGGTTTGAGTCTGAAATTAATCTCATGACATGAGAAATTTGGGGGGAATAAAAAGTTCAAAGGAACACTCAGACTGTGCACAGACCTGACAATAAAGGTATTTCTTGGATGATGTGATGGTATTTGCCTATCCCTTTACATAACCTCTACCCATCCTGTAAGAATACACGTAAAGGACTAGATTTTCTAAAAGTCAATTTTTCACTTATGTTTGCATTTTAAAGGGAAGAGTTGGAATGAAAAATATTAATGATGTAAAATATTTAAATAGCATTAGGAGGTGATTCAAAAGTAGCTTCTTGTAAACTAGAAAGATTGTGATGTGTTTTGAGGCAGTCAAAAGATTTTCTGCGTCAGTTGAGGATAAATAATTTCTATGGTAAACCATGCCCACATCAATTCAGCAAATTATATTTAATAGTCTATAAATATCACAACTAAATGTGTAAGTATACACATACTTTAACTAAGGATACATATCACCGGTCTTTTGAGTGACAAGTTGCTGCAGGACTCTCTCTGTTCCTGTCAGGAAATGTTTGTTGCTTCAGAAATTGATATAGAGCAAGAAAATAAACAGTTTTATACACCCCATTGATATTCTACAGACTTAAAGCATATAGCTCTGTAGAAATCATCTAATCCCCCTTGTTTATTTTACAAACGAGAGGACAAAAAAAACAGTTACAGATATAACAATCAGTTCATATATGATGTCTGAAATTCTTCAAAGCTGAATCATAAAGTGAGTCTCCTGTTCCACCACGATGTCTGTTATATGAATCAAAGCTAGTTATTAAACAAAATAAATAAACGACAGTACAAAACTGGCGCCATGTGAAGTTCATCTAAATTCAGCCTAAGAGCTCAGCATGAGCACTACGAATGTCAGGTTCACAGTCTAGTATAATGTGGACGAGGCCACCCTCCATTAACAAATGGGTTTATATAGAGAATTAAGCCTCTAGGACTAGTTAAATTAAAGCAACCTAAAATATACAGAATCAGCATAAAATTTAGAGGCATCTGCCAGAGGACAGAGGTCCTGAATAGCAGGATGCTGAAATACCATGACTGAACCTACATTTCAATTCACTTCTTACACAGACAGTGTATATTCATAGATATTTAATGGGTCAGGGAAAATGCATTCTGAAGTACTTCCACACAGACCATCTGCTGAAGGAAACTCTCTTCCTGAAGTGTCTTTTCTTCTAAAGCACTTGTGTGCACAGAGGGTGCATTAGCTGACATTCACTGCTGGCCTCTTTAAGATATCCAGTTGAACTCATGCAGATGACTGAGAGCAATTCTGTCTTTGCATCACAAGCAAAGGAATATCAATGCCTTGGAAGATGGAATTGCAATGTCTTGGAGGTGGGACTACAGTCAAATGCCAAAGTAAGGAAAAGGCCATGGTCTGTAAACTCAAAGGACATCCGTGCAAAGCAGTTACAAATACCAGACCACTGAGTACTGACTTGCATCAGCGAGACAAAATCAATATGAACAAATAACCACAATGTACTTTGCAAACAAATAATTTTAGGCTTAAAATTTTCAGTAAAGTTTTCACTATATATGACCATGGAAACATTTCTGGGAGTTCTTAGCATTATGCATGAGTGCTGCAGATCAGCAGAGCTGGTAGGTAGGTGCTAATGTGGAACAGATCCCTTCGGATAGATTCAGGTACTTCAGTCCCCCTTGCCGCTGAGGACTCTAGATGCTCTTTCTGCAAGTAATACAGTGATTATCCTTCATTTAGGTGGTGGACTTCTCTGTCATATTCCTGTTTACTGGTTTGATGAGCTGGGGTGAAAAGGCAGGTTTACAGAAGGACAAAGTAAATCATAGAATGGTGGAAGTTGGAAGGGACCTCTGGAGATCATCAACTCCAAACCCCCTGCCAGAGCAGGATCAACTAGGGCAGGCCACACAGGAACATATCCAGGTGGATTTTGAAATTCTCTAGAGAAGGAGACTTCACAACCTCCCTGGGCAGTCCAGTGCTCTGTCACCCTCACAGTAAAGGAGTTTCTCCTCATGTTGAAGTGGAACTTCCTGTGTTCCAGCTATACACTACTATCATTACTGCTCCTGAAGAATGAGAGTTCAGACTTATGATGGTGAAAATTCCAGGTTTTTTACATGGAGTGATGCTCATTCATGCAGGCCAGACACTTCCTTTGTATGGAGATTTACTGGTCTTAACACTCACTATCAATTCTTTTGCCTACTGCTGAGGTCTTCTCACTGCCCAACAAGTTAGCACACATTCTGGAGCCTGACACCTCAAACACTCCATTTTCCTTGTTGTTAGTAGGACTTTCACAGGCAAAACAGTTGCAGGGCTCAGCAAAGCATACTAGCAAACTTCTAGCCTGCACAGACGAAAAACTACTTGGCAATTTTTTTCAATTAGTTGGCATTTTTCATCTTTTTAATCTTCTTAAAATGAGTGGTGCTGTAATCCTATCATCATTAATTTGAATAAATAGAACTCTTCTAATGTATATAAAGTGATGTGTAATACTGTGACGCCACAGTTAATTTAAGTTACATTCGTAGCTGTAGTAATTTTAAGCAGCTTGCTGCTAAAACATCTCTGAAACTAATTAAAAACACAGGAACATTGCCTTTTTGTGGTTTAATAAGTACTGTGAAAGACAGAAAGCAATTTCTAGATGAGCATTTGCATTAACCATATGACTTCCAAGAATATATAAAGTAAAATAATATTTAGATAACATTGCATAAATTAGCAGTGAACAAAATTATAAAATTCTGGAAATAGAATACTACTGTGAATGACAATGAGGGATCTGCAAGTAATTATGAGCAGAGACAACAGAAAATGCTAAGGATTTTTTATTCTCTCTCAGATCCACTGTGTATAAGGAGGAAAGCAGAGAGAGACTTTCCAAACTGGAATTTGCTTGGGGGAATTTCTATTTAATAGCAATTTTTAACAGGAGATACTTCTGAAAGTCATTCAGAAACAGATCCTTTTCATGAGCTATAGTCAGTGTTAGTAAACAAATTCAAATTCCCACAATCTGTGCCATGAACATCCAGTATTTTACAGCTCAGAACAAAGCAAATTACATTGTTATTCTAACTTACAATATCACCCTAAATAGCTCAGCTGTCTCAAGACTTGAAAAGTACCATGGAGAATTTCTTTACTTGCATGCAAATGATCAGTGTAATTGTTTCCTTAATTGTAGCTCGAGTGTCTACTTACAATTTCCTTGTTGAAAAAGTAGAAAAGGAAACTGTGTTAGAGGTGATTCTTACATATAATGATGAAGAAAGGAATAAAATTCATCTTTAAGGGTGTTAAATGTAAACACCAACCAGCTTACATCTATGAAGTGAATCATATCACAAGAAATAAATGTCTGTGGGACCAGAATTATACAAAACTTAATGGTAGCAGTAACATAGCAGTAAAAGATAGGACTTCCATATCATACTACAATGGTCAGAGATAACATAAAATCCCCAGTTCTGAAACAGTCTGGCCTGTATCATTTTGCATGCACTATTACAAAGAATCTATTTTTCTGACAGTGTTTGTTCTGTATCTTTTTTTTTTCCATTTTTCATCTTGGTTAATTATTTTGCATTATGCTGAAGCATATCCTCTGCTCAGAATACAGGGAGACCTTACCAGTTGACAAGTCAATGGTCTAAGACAACTACTGATGTTCAAGTTGTGCTTTTTGAGGTACTGGAAAATGGAAATGAACATTTAATACATTTTCTGGAAACCACTTTGCTATGTGCTACTTGAAGCAGCAATAACCCATGATATAAATAAAGAAAAACAATCCACACAGTAGTGTAAACTGATGCTACAGAAGGAAATCTTCTTATGCATTTCTCTAGTGCAGCAGGAATAATCTAACATATTTTTAGCCATATACAATATAGCTGAGTAGGCCAAAGATTTAAATATAACTGACTTGAAAGCCAACTGAGAGAAATCCTCATTTGTAAGGCATGATTTTTCTGATGAAAACATCTGAAAAGATGTTAAATAACACTGGTCCCAGTACTAAACCTCGAGGAACACCACTCCTCACTGTTCTCTGCTTGGACATTGAGCCATTGATCACAACTCTTTGAGTGAGACCACCAAGACAATTTTTTTTATCCACCGAGTAGTCCATTCATCAAATCCATGTCTTTCCAGTTTAGGGACCAGGATGTCATGTGGGACAGTGTCAAACACTTTGCACAAGTCTGGGTAAATAACTCCAGTGGTTCCTTATCCGCTGATGCTGTAACTCTATCATAAAAGACCACAACATTTGTCAGGCACAACTTGCCCTTGGTGAAGCCATGTTGGTTGCCACCAATCATTTCCTCATTTTCCATGTGCCTTAGAAGAGCCTTCAGAAGGATATGTTCCATGAGCTTTCTGGACACAGAGGTGAGACTCACTGGCCTGCAGTTCCCCGGGTCTTCCATTGTTCCATTTTTAAAAATGGTGGTTATGTTTCCCCTTTTCCAGGCAGTGGGAACTTCACCAGACTGCCATGATTTCTTAAATATGATGGAAAGCAGTTTGGCAACTTCATCCACCAGTTCACTCAAGACCCAAAGATGGATCTCATCAGATCCCAAGGACTTGTACAACTACAAGTGCCTGCAACACTATCACAGAAAAGCTTTGTCTTTCGAACAGAATTTTACTGCACCCCAGTTTTGTGACACGTTATGTTTCACGCTACAAAAAAAAGCCACTCTGACAAGCTGCTGTATAACCCTCTCATTGTTTCAGCGATTACAAGTGCAAAAAGCACATGGAAGATAAAAGCACTTCAGGGACTCACAACATCATACAGGGTCCAGAAAAAAACAGGGGCCTAATCTGTTTTTGAGTGGGAGAACTAAACAGCATAAGGTAAAAGAACTGGTGTTATTTGATTTTAGGGCCAAGGATCAGTCCATCATATTTTTTATTTAACAACAGAGACATTGTTGTAATCACTGTCCTTATTTAGGTTGCCTATTAAATTACATGAATTGAATGTACAACCAAAGCATTTGTCCTTACTCCAATATTGATTCTGGAAGGGACCTCTGGAGGTCATCCAGTCCAAACCCCTGCTGAGAGCAGGGATATCTTCAACTAGAGCAAGTTGATCAGAGCTCCATCAAGCCCCACCTTGAATGTCTCGAGTATGGGGCCTCAAACCCTCCCTGGGCAACCTGTTCCAGTGCTCCACCACTCTCCTGGGAAAGAACTTCCTCCTTATTTCTAATCGAAACCCACTCCTTTCTAATTTAAAACCATTATCCCTCATACTTTCACTCCAGGCCTTTGCAAACAGGCTCTCTCCAGGCTTTTCCAGTAGCTCCCTTCAGGCACTGGAAGGTGGTTGTTAGGTCTCCCCAGGGCCTTCTCTTCTCCAGGCTGAACAATCCCAGCTCCCTCAGCCTGTCCTCAGAGGAGAGCTGCTCCAGCCCCCTGATCATCCTTGCGGCCTCCTCTGGCCCTGCTCCATCAGGTCCCTGTCCTTCCTGTCCTGAGGGCTCCAGAGCTGGACGCAGTATTCCAGGTGAGGTCTGACCAGAGCAGAGCGGTGGAATCACCTCTCTCAGTCTGCTGGCTGATGCAGCCCAGGATGCAATTGGCCTTCTGGGCTGCAAACACACACTTGCTGCTCATGTCCAGCTTCTCATCTACATGCCATAAAATCACATTCCACTTTATTCAAAGCTGGAATATGTTTGCATACTTGATCAGTTTCATCTCATTTAGTCTAGTTTTCCATATGCTAAAAACAACCCACATATTTACATTTCAAATTTTTCTATTTTAAGAAAATGAGAAACAACAGAGTAGCAGAAAATAAAAGCAAGGTCCTTTGTTGAGAAATACAGATATTATCAGCTAAAACTTCATTATTAATGGAAAAGAAGACACAGAAGACACAAACACACCGTGTAAGAATCCCAACAACAAATTGCTTTAACCTCGTTGGCAGAGCTTTCTCAGACTTCATGGCATGTATATATGTTCCCAAAATCAGTTTCCTCCAAACTCTTAGATAAAGGCATGTGAAATGTTACCTTAAATGACTGCAGATGACAGCTGGCTTTGTTTTTCAGAGCCAGTTGTGACAACAACAGCTGTTTTCTAAGTGTACTAAAGTTAACAATTGTTTGGGTGCAGGTTTCATCTGTAAATTACTATCTTTTCATTTAAGCCAGTAGATGTAGGACAATTTAATATATCTGAGGAGTCCCAGAAGTCTGTAAGGAGCTATTACAACAAATGTGGAGACTGAATTAAGTCCCAAAAGTCTGCGATGAATAGATTTAATCAATTCAAAAAACAAATCTCAAAGCAAAGTCATTACAGACAGTTTCATATTGATAAAGAAGAAATGTATAGTCAAACACTGCAACAACAAAATGAACACAATGTACTCCAATACACAGTAAAATGTAGAATTACTCCTGTTTTCCTGTGAAATATCCAATTGCCAATGACTCTCAAGGGGACAGAATTTTTCCCTTGGTTGTCAGATCCTTCATTCTAAATTTTCCCATTTCTCTTTTTAAATGTGTAAAATTTCTACTGTTAGAATTAGCATGTAGGTCACAGTAATGTAGCAGTTAAATCACTCTGCTAGGAACACATCAGTCAGATGAAGCATTTAGAAACACATTAAACTTTTATTTTTTATTTTCTCTCTAGGACATATTTTACAAGGAATTCTGTGTGTTGATAAAACTACTCTATCCAAAGGAAAAAATGAAGCCACATTTCTCCCAAAGTATAGTTTTGATCTCTGGAAAAGGAATTTTGTAAATAAAGCATAATTGAGACCATTCAATTCTTCACCAACAGAAGGAAAGGAACACAGTCGAGTTTTCCCTCACAGTGAAACCAAATGTTAAAGTTGCCTGAGCCTAGGACAGCATCTTTCAGTAACTACTTAAAAAAAGTATTTCCTGTTTTCTGATAATGTCACCTAAAAAATGGCGTAATTAGTTCGGCACTAAGACCGGAAGTACCACTTCCCTCTTCTAAGTGAGGTTTCAGGAGCCCAGAGATTTTATCTTCCATCAATGAAAACAGATTAGTCTCTGGATTGAAAAACAAGTAATGTTCATCTGGTTATTCTGCCAGATAAATCACCTACCGCATCACCTCATTAGCAATGACAATTACTTGTCATTCTGCCAAAAAATCTTTCCCTACTAGAGAGAAGGGAGGTGAATGACAGCAAAGCAAGGGGCAGTGCTGACAAAGATCCAGAAGTCTTAACTTCATACTTATATGCTCAGATGCAAAGTTTCTTTTTCAAGAGATTTGAACATTCAGGTAGGACTTCTGGTTGGGGATTGAGGTTTTTTTGGTGGTGGTGGTGGTGTTTTGGGGGTTTTGTTGGTTTGGTTACAGGTGCTTGGATGCAGAATGTTTGAATTTCTATTGACAGATAATAGATGTTTAGATGCCTTTAGGAATTAATGCTGTTGTATAAATCTCGATACTTCAGCACAGAAACAATCAATTACAAATGATGCCTCAATTTAAGCAGAAGTTTAATTGCCAGCATTATGTCTTCAGAATACATACATGCATGCAGTCAATTTAAGCAAATTCTTAAAAGCAGAATTAAGATCTACAAATGCAAATTTTGGTAATGAGTTCTTCCTTTTTACCAAAGAAAATACTTATTTCAGGTGCACATCGATACTTGTACTACTGAAAAGAGCACCAGGCAGTCCAAGTGAAAGAACCACTTTGTGTTCACAAAGCTCTATTCTCATAATGTTTAAATATCTGTGTCCCTCAGAAAAAAAATAAGTAATGTTAGAAACATTCATCCAAATCTAGGAGGCAAATATTTTCCATTTATTCTTTCAAAGTGCCAGGAAAATTAAATTCCTTTTGTTAATTACATATTTAATTGATGAATGTAACTCAACTTCTTTTTAATGCAATACTAAACCCTCTGGGAGGGCATTGTGAAAGAGACACTCTGAAGTGTAAGACTGTTGTGGGGAGCGCTATCATTAAGATAAATGACCACTGCCACCCCATTGATGATAGTTTCTTTGGAAAATGGTCATTTGTCTCAAAAAGTATTATGTTACCAAATGAGAAATGGGACCAAAAAAACACCTCTTAGAAACCTTGTGTCTCTTGTATTTCAGGCATAATCCTTATCCACAAATTTCAGAAGTCTGGTAGTACAGCCACATTTTCCTGCTTCTGATACTACACATCCCACAGAACATACATAATCAATTTATCCTTCTCTTTGCGTGTTCCACTTAACATAGCTTAAATGCAGATAGGTTGGTAGCAATCCCATAGCTTCTCTTTGTTTGTTGGCTTGGGTTTTTTTTGTTCTTGAAGTACACCAAGGATCCTAGAAATGAGTTTGCTGTTCTCAGTTCATGAGATCAAACTGAGTAATTCAGCTGTGCCTATCTCAGTCACCCGTGAAACTGACTCATTGGTCAACTATCTAGAATTTTAGTAAACAAATTGTCACTACAATACACAGGTCATGAAACTTAATTGTTAAGAAAAACAAGCTGCAACCCTTATTTCTAGAGTATTTCTGAGTACTTGCTGAAAAATTTTAAACCACCTCTCTTCTATCTGAGGTTCACTTCTAAAGAAGATTTTATGTTTGTGTTGTTTGTGGTTTCTCTTTTAGTCTGACTGTAGAAGGAATTTAAAAGCTTCATCATGCATTTCTTCTTGAATAGGAAGAACCACACAGGTTTGCTCTTTTTTCTTCCATTATTTATGGCAACCATGGAAAAGATGTATGTTAACTTTAGTTATATAGCCAGACTGATCATCACAGGATAGTTCTGATTGTTTTGTTACAGTTCTCCAGAGCAGATGCAAACCCAGTGTGTGTTAGGCCTGGCTTAGAAGCGATAACAAGCAGAAGCATTCGAGTAATAGTAATATGTTTATCAGGTGAAACATTATGTGCATTCCAAATAACATCATACCATGTGACTTGAAATATCTGAAAATGTATTAGAGAGGACATCCTTTTATTACAAAAGCATGAATTTTTGGCAACATAAGAGACCACATACAGCAACATTTTTGTACCCAAAGGATGTCAGCCTCTACTGTTACCTATAATGGACTTCTCAACCATAAAAACTGCAGTGTGATAACACTACAAACTAAGATATTCATCCACAGCGGTCAGATATCAGTCACAAAACCACTGTAATTGTTCAGACAATATAAAAGGGATTTATATGTCAGTAGTCTGAACATCTAAATTGTAGTAAGTTGCAACAGTTCATTAAAGAAGCATTTCATATTCCTATCAGTCTGTCATTTGTTTCAGGCTGTTGCTATAAGAAGAGGTTAACCCAAATGACTAAATCCTCACATAAGAAGATTTTTCTTATTTGTAGATTTCATTAACCTGATGAGTGTGCTTCAGAAAGACATTAAGATGGGCCATTAAGAGAGGGAATATAAAACCATTTGTGTGGATTCATCTCACAATGAGACCTAATCCAACCCCACCTTTGCAGACATAGAGGCACTACTGGGTTTGATAAAAAGAAATTAAATCAAATTTAGGATGATGATAGTTTTGCAGGAGTCTAGTACCTGTTGCACTACACTCCTAAGTCTCACTCCTCAAACTGCCTGAAAAAGCGAAGTATTTACTTCTTAAGACTATGCTGGAGAAAAAGCTCTATATGAGTGAACACTGTGCTGTTGCAGCAAGGGAAGCCAATTGAATGCTGCCTTGCATCAACAAGGGCATCACCAGACTAGATAAAGAAGTCATTATCCCACTCTAGTCAGTGCTTGTCAGGCCACACCCGGAATATTATGTTCAGTTTTGGTCCCTGCTATGCAAAAAAAAGTTGTGGACAAGCTGGAGAGGGTCCAGAGAAGGGTCACAAAAATAATCAAAGGACATGGAAGCTTCCATGTGAGGAAACACCGAAAGAATTTGGTTTGTTGAGCCTTGAGAAAAGAAGGTTTAGGGGAGATGCTATCATCATGTTCCAGTATTTAAAAGGTGGCTACAAAGAAGATGAAGTCTCCCTTTTAACACAGTCAAAGGGAAAAGACAAAGGGTAATGGGTACAAGTTACTCCTGGGGAGATTCTGATTTGACACAAGAGGAAAATTTTCACAAGGACAATCAACCATTGCAATAATGTCCCCATGGAAGTGGTGGATTCCCCATCACTGGACACTTTTAAGATCAAGCTGGATGGGTGGCTGGGTGACCTTGTGTAGATTGTGCTTTTGCCAGGAAAGGTTGGACCTTTCCAACCTTGAGGTCCCTTCCAACATGATATTCTAGGATTCTATGATGATATCCTCAACAGCATCATTGATTCCACATGGTTCTAACATCACAGCAAACAACAAAACGGTTGTATTTTCTTTATGAGAAGTAAGGTCACAAAAACTTAATAAAAGTTTCTGAGGAAGAATTCTTTCCCAACATCACATTTTAGCCTTTTTGAAATAGTGTCTTTTTATACTGAACAATGTTCTTTTTTTCATAAGCTGTAACTACTAAGCTGTGGTCCAATAATAACATTTCATCTATTATTTTCAGAAATATAAAGGACAAATAATAAATATAAAGAATTGAGAAGCATTAAGTGTCCTGAGCTTTGAAAGGCTTCAGAGAGTTTTGCTCTGACAAGTACAGGATACCTACATTTTTTCTTGGAGTCTTTGAAGCTTTCAGGTTTTAAACAGGTTAAAATTAAGTCAGACTACCTGAATCCTGTCTATAACACTTTAATCTTTCACCCACATTCTACCAGGAAAATAACATCATCATCTTAAAAAGATCTTTAGTCACAGTTAGTAAAATCTGTTACATTTACCAAAGCCAGTATATTATTTCTTATATTTAGTTTTCTCTCTTCCTATGTTTACTATTTGTTGAAATTGATACATGTTTTATATTCCTTCAAATACATGCACAAATATCTCTTGTATACCTCCTTCATTAACATATAAAGAATCAAGTATTTTGGAGGAAATTTTAAACCTACGTTGAGAATTTGAGTGTTTCACTGGAAATCTGTGATACACATGATCTTCAGCACATGCTTAAACTCAGCAATTCATTCTCACATAAATTTTTCAGGTGATAAGAAAAGGAAGAACTAGTAGTGACAATCATTGTAAATCAGGTAGATATCATTTGCAATATGAGTCCAGGACAAGGAACTGAGAAGCAGGAAAACATGATATGTTTCACTGTTGGATTCATTTTATGTGATTTAAGCAGAGAGAAAAAGGACCAGACAAAGAAGAGTGTCAGAAAGGCAGTTGAAAACAAATCATTATACCCAGTGCTCAAACAGATAAGGAGTTAAGAAGCTTTTCATGGGAATACAACAGCTCCCTGGTGAAGAAGCTAAAGGACATCTTCTAGTCTTCCTTCTGACCTTTCTCCCATGATATCTCATTGTGTGGGCTGCAGGTAATAAAAAACATTGTTCCTTGAGTGTGGGTGTTATCACATATTCTCCCTGGCAACGGGAGTAAGCATTGTATTTGACTTTAATTATCACTGTCATTTGAAACTGGTTCCTGGCTAAATGATGCAATTGGTTGCACTTTGCTTAGTAGTATTGCAGAAGCCAAAAACTAACTGGAAGAAAGGAGTGGGGAAATCAAAAGGAGGGAAAGGTTAATGAAAACAGATGCAGAAAAGAGACAAATGTTCTTCTGCCTAGAGAGATTAAACTGGAGAAGGCATTAAAAGAGAGAAAAAGATTTTCCTAAAATGTGCAGGCACATCTCCATATCATGAGCATACTCGCTTGTTTAGTACACCACAGCTTTCTAGTGAAAGAGTTTCAAAAAGCATAAATCCTTATACAGTTTATTACCTCGCAAAAGCTTCCAGTGAGCAATAACACCCTTGTCAATACAGGGAACATAGATGTAAGAGAAAGAGAAGCCTATGAGACATATCATAGAGGTAATATCTGGAGAGAAAAATAATCTGCAAGAAAAGAATGACAGGAAGGAAATAAAAATTATTACCATGGTGAGAAAGAAAGTGGTAAGTACAAGTCCTTGTCTATCAGTCTGGATTATGAATGATAGAAATAGAAAAGACCTCATGTTTTGACTGAGCCTATGTTCTTTTGGCATGTCCCTATTAGTGTAAATTCACATCTAATATCTACAGTCATATTCTTCTACCATTGCTATTCTTAGCTTAGCCACTCTTATTAGTCAAAGGACACCAAAACACCTCCTGTGAGATGTATTAATACTTCTCCTTGCTCTCCAGTAAGGGGATAGGACAGATTGTACTGCAGAAACATTTGGAATATACTAATAGGATGGCAATAGAGGAAACATTAATGTAAGCAATAGCTTGGGAAAAGATTTTTTTTATTTTTTTGGGGGGGAGATGAACAAAATGTACTGGTCTGAGTTACAGAGGAAGTCAACACAAGGAAAGTTACTATATGATTGCTATGAACTCTTCCCATCCTATCTCAAAATTTCTGGGACAGACAATGCTATGCTTAGAAAGTGGCAGCTCAGATTTCATTATGCTATGGGCTGTAGAAATGAAGATCTGTTGTCCCAGTCTTGGTAAGTAGCGCTGTCACTGGAAAAAAATTTTGGGACACTATTTTTCCTAGGGTTTTCTTGCAGAGTAGTGGATATCATAGAATCATAGAATCATAGAATATATTGGGTAGGAAAGGGACCTCTAAAGGTCATCTAGTCCAACCTCCCTGCAATAAGCAGGGACATCTCCAACTAGGTCAGGCTTCTCAGAGCCTCATCAAACCTGGCCTTGAATGTCTTCAGGGATGGAGCCTCCACCGCCTCTCTGGACAACCTATTCCAGTGATCTATCACCCTCAGATTAAAGAAGTTTTTCCTAATGTCTAACCTAAATCTACCCTTTTCTAGTTTAAAGCCCCTTGTCCTGTCACTATAAACCCTTGTGAATAATCCCTCCCCTGCTTTCTTATAGACCCCTTTCAGGTACTGGAAGGTTGCTATAATGTCCCCCCGGAGCCTCCTCTTGGGGCTGAACAACCCCAACTCTCTCAGCTTGTCTTCACAGTAGAGGTGCTCCAGGCCTCTAATCATTTCATAATCATAACCATAATTTCATGTGGGCATGCCTCAGAATCTTTAGCCCCGGTATATGCAGTTTCCCAGCCTTGGATAAGAAGGACACCCAATTGTGGGGTATGCATTTTCAGGCTTGGATCCTATGGGCACAGGGCCCATATGAAAATAAAGGCATCATCCTACATGTGATGTCTCTGTTGCTCTCCCATTTTCAGCCCAAGACAGCTGAGAAACTGTCATTACTTATAATGTGACATGGGACTGTGACATGGCTCCACTTTATTTAGCACAGCTTCAGGGCTGTACAATAGTTCCCAACCCTGCTTAAAATTTCAGCAACCCTATGTGCTGTAAGCTGCTGTTGCCCCACTGAATTCCTGCCTCACCTGAGTACTTCTTTTGCTCCACCCAAGCACATGACACTTACAGACTGTGGAAAATTCATTGCTCAAGTGGAAAATTTAAGTGACTCTCAAGCACACTCAGATGTCAAGAGCGGTCATTAGAGTACATGGTCAGAACAATGAGTAAATTTACACTGGGCCATGGAAACTTATAATCACATTTAATACATGGCTTTTATGTTGTGACAGAGTATGAACTATGTTGGCATTTCTATTTTCTCTTCTTAAGCCAGATGTTAGGAAGACACAAAGCATAAAAAACCCCAGAGACTAGTGCAGAAACACAAAAAAATGGTCTGTAGGTCTAAAATACAGACACTTCTAAGTCAAAACTCTATTTTCATGTTCTTTGCATTTTTCAGCTTTTCTTAAGTTGCTAGTGTCCTTCTGAAAGCATAATTTCCTAAAGAATTTGTCTTGAAAGGTCAGACAGGTGGGTGGCCATCAGGCAAAGAACATTTGCAGAATAAGGTCCATATGAATGCACTCAGATGACTTCTACATTTGTACTCAGCTCTTTCTCACAAGCAAGGTCAAAGTAAAGTAAAACTTCATGAAAAGGGAGGAAGATTTTATATAATTTCTATATAAATACTGTCATTAAAAGCAGAAATCAAGAACAAGAATGACAACTACCAAACACGACGGTAAGTTTAGAAACTGTGAAAAAGAGGGACAGGAGATTGCATAGCCCATGACTGATTTAACAGAATAGTAGAAGCAGTGAGCATTAGAGGAGACAGAGCCAAGAGCAAATTAACCTACAGGAGGAGAAATGGCAGATACCAAGAAATGGAGTTACCCAGTTATAAAGTAGGATTGAGTGAGCCTGCTAGAAGTACATTGCTGGAAGACTCAAGAGAATACTTTTGACTAAAGAGAACTAAGGAGAAAGAAATATCATTCATGTCAGTGGAGTGAAAAGTTTTATATCTGAACATATAAGCTGTTCATGCACACTTCTGTTTAGTGATTTTCCATCTTAATCAAAATAGTCTCCAAAAGACTGGACCAAGAGAAGATTTATTTTTAGTTTTACACGTATATCTGTTTAAAAAGAGCAGTAGCAACAAGAATAATAAAAATTCCACTGTCTCTTGGAAATATATGCATAGGGATTTTTGTCAATAAACTAGTCTAGAAAAAACAAAGCAGTGGGCTTTTTACACAATTATTATTATCTTTGAAAACAGAAATAAAGCTGATAGAAAACTACTATTCATTCATAGGAGGATGCATAATAAAAATACATGAAAAAAAGCATGGAAAAAAAAAGTGAGATTCTTTTTCCTGCTTCAGGGAAATGTTTTCCTGTTTCACAGTAAGAACCTCATTCATGGAGACGATATTGCTTCCAATATGTTTTATATGAGCATATTCTCATTTAATGCAAAACAAATAATGCAAAATAAAAATAGGAATATTCCCATTGATTCTTGAAGCCAACTACTTTATTTTTTTACCTTTTCCAAACATTGAGCCTGTTAGTCTGCACAACTGCATCTCCTCTCAAAACTTGGTGGTGGAGGGGGGTGTCTCATACCCATAGTGCTGAGTTCTGTGTAAATTAAACACTTTCGGGCACCATCAAAAACATTTTATGCTTTCTACATTTTCAGTCCTGCTGAAAAACATTAGGTCCTGACTCAAAGCCAAATCTGATTTTTATTTTTAATTTTTTTTACAGCTGGATACCCTTGTGACTAACCACTCAGGAGTAATACTCCAGAGTGTTCAGTGCCAAACTCCTACAACAGGCAGATAGATGTGGATTTTATTTCCTTTAGTTTCTGCTCAACTGACATGCATTCCACTCTCCTGACAGAGGACTTTCTTTAGCAGTAATTTCTTTAAAGGCAAAGAAAAATCAATTCAAATTAAGGTAGAAGTGTGAAGTCAAACTTTGTCATAATTTATTGCAAGAAATAAGACATTTAAAGTTAACAACCCTAAATATCATATTTTAGTGATCACCAGTGTGGCATTGAATTTAAAAATGTGATTACATAATCTGTGCTTATAGGTTAAACTTTCATGTTTCAGTGTTTTTAACATACTCTGTCTCCTCCTGTTCAGTCTAAGACTGAAACCAACTTAGATGGCTCCATCACTAGCTGCCTGCCTTCCTGGGGATTGAAGAGACGTCAGTAGTGGGGACAGGCTTAATCCACTGCTCCAGAAAATTCTGAAATCTCCTTTACACCAAGACCACAGGTAGTATAGATACAGGACATGTCACGTAAGTCAAATATCATTTTTTTCTTGCTGTTTCATGCGTGCTTCAACCGTGCTACAACAGTTCAGGTGAGGAGAGAAATGTATACCATGCAACAACATCAAATTAATTACAGTGCTGAGTATAAGTTTTAAATGACTCCCCACAGAAATTAAATGTTAAGGACAAGAACTCCATAGATTTTATGTAACCATTCTGTGATGTCCAAGAAAAAAGGTCAGGAGAGGTCTCCAATGGCAGCTATCAAACATAAATACTAAGTGCCTTCTAACTAGCACACAAAGGACATTGTTAAAGGCTATCAAGGATGGGCCTCTTAGCTTTCTGGGAGTAAATTTCCAGTGCCTTTCTGAAGTGAGAGAAGTGTCGTCAGCTGAGGTGAAAAGGACGAGCTATACAGCATAAAAACACCTTCAATGAATTGCATGTTGGCTGTCATTCCTCTGGCAAAGTTTACTTCTTTTTTTTCTCATCAATAACTGAGCAAACAACAGCCATCAAGGATCCCTGGCAATGTCCAGGCTGACTAAATACACACATTCTTTATAAACCATTTTACTTCTCCCATATGCTGCAGCTTTTCTCTGAAGAAGCATTAACAGTCTGAAAATCAATCTTCCCAATTTATGCTGTGGTCAACCTCAGAAAGAGTGGTTATTCTAAGTGTTTGATTCACAAACATTCTTCGTAACCAACAATAACAACATGTGGCTGAGGTTTGGAATCTGCACATCACTCTGTGTGTTCACACATATATATATCCACACCACGTATATCTCACTTCCAGAGGTGATAGCCACATCATATACTTCAAAGCCATATATTTCTGATAGCTCTTTGTTTCTAGTATAACTGCATGCTATGAGGTTTCACCCGAGTTTATAATGTTAGAAACCATCAATATTTTAAAAACAGTGTTTGTATTTTATCCTGAAGTCACTGCAGATGAACAGAATACATAAAGTAGTGTTAGGAGGTTTTCAGGAATGACTGATTGTTATTAAACTGTATTGTTAGCAAGAACTATTTGTATATGATCGAACTTTATTGATGTGCTTTTATATTTTTAAAGGGGAAAAAAAGAAGGATCTTCATAGAAATTGGATGGGGACATGGATCCACTAAACATCTCATAATAGACAACCCTCAAGCATGTGGAATTGGTGAGAAACAGGTAGAGTTCATTGACAGGTCTAAAGGAAAATGAAAGTATAGCTTTCCAGGTAATTTGGAAGCTTTCAAGGACATTTTTGTCACTGTCCGTGAATTTAAAATCTCTGGAGCTTTCAGATCAGAATCACTCTGTTTAGAAATTAATAGACTTCTACTGTGAAGAAAGATAATATATTTCATGGTCTCTTCAAAATTAGTGTAGCTATTTGGAATCACTTAGAATTTTGCATATTAGAATAATCTCTTTGGGGAAAGATTAGTAAATGATATGCAGAAGAAATACTCAAGGCATGCATGGGCTCCAGATCAAGTAATTCTACTGATTATCACCAGGTTGTAAAAACTAGGCATAAATAATGGGATATCACAGTCATGCAACTATGCACTAATTGCAAGATAGTTTAGAAACTGCGAAGGTTAGTTTATTTTGCTATAGAAACATTTCACTAAAGAGTTACATGGTTCAAACCCTGCGTCTTTGACGTCCTTTGATCTGTATGAGTTTGCACTAGCTGAAGATCTGATTCATCAGATTTGATTTCCTGTGGATTCTGGGTCTTAGTTTTAATTTAATCGTTCAACCATAACATTACAATAAAATAGCTGATTTATAGTAAGCTCATTACTTCTAGATGGAGTAGTTTAAACTTTATTTCCTCTAAATGGAGGAAGCATTCTCATATAATGAATTCTCTCTTACCTCCAATAACAACTAAAAACCATTAAATTCACTGAAACTAGTCATGTACAAAACATTAAGCATGTGTATATGATTTTTGCAGAAGAGATCTAATTTTATTCTCATTAAATTATATGAGTGGGTTTTTTTGAGAAAAGAACAGAAAGTTGCATTAAGTTTTTAAAACATACTTATTTATTGCATTTAATCCTAGTAAGTCAGAACTAGCAAGACCGAGGAATGATACATCTTTTCCATTCAAGATTATTCAACTATCTTTTAGAAATAGAAACTAAAACCAGGAATAAATGTGTTTTATTATTAAATATATTATATTAATGATAGACTTTAAAAAGTATTCCATGATTTAGACTCAAAGATGTTATATATTTGCATGTTATATGATACTTTGCAGTAGAGAAATTTAACACCTTGTTTAGGGTGTGTATTTTCTTGTGCTTTTTTTTTAATGAAATATTAAGATGTTTTTTCTGTTACCTGAAAGCTTTAAAATTTAAAAATAATTAAAAGGGAAAAAAACCCACATTTTTATGTCGTGCAGAACTGACTTCAGTTCACAAAATCTGAAATGCTACACGAGTGCTCATACACAAAGGGGATACAGGGTAGATACAGTGTGAAACCCATTGTTTGGCTATTGAGTATACTGTAGCTGGCTTCTGTTGTCTGTGCTTGGGAGATTTTCTTTTCCATATTATTTCACTTATTTGCTTTCCCTATCTCCAAAACCCTAGCAGGGTGTACATAGGCCAGTTCATTTAACAGCACTCATTAAACATTGTTGAGATTTTGAGCAATATTGCCCATGAATGTGCTCTTGCACATGAAACTATTCAAAATGTGTCAGCCAAGACGTGCTCTCTGTGGAGTCATAAGCTAGGTGATGAGGGAAAGATATGAGATTCAGCTATCCTGGAAAGACCCTTGACTGGGAAGCAGTGAAACAAATTTAAAATGAGAACCACTGAGTAAAAAAAAAATAAAATAATAATTTTAGTTTTCAAGATAGTAGGAGAATTGTGAAATAATTACTAAAGAGTACAAGTGTATCAACACTAAGCATGTAAACAGCCTGTGGCCAGGCTGAGAACTTGCTGTTCACTCTTTTGCACACTTGTCCCTGAGGAAGGACCAGGCTCCCTCCTGCCCTGCTCCCTTCTGCAGAGCATCTGGGAAGTACCTTTATTGCTTTGGCATACACATCCTGGTCATCACTTCAGCAGGGTAGCTCTACAGTGTTTAATTTAAACTGATCAGGGCTCACACTTCAAAAATATACCTAGAGTTGATGTTGCAGATAAAGAATCTTCCTACTACTCATGGGAAACTGCAGAGATGCACTAAATTGCCTGCTTGTGCTGATTCAAGTTCTTTACCTCTCCTGATGCTGGAAGAAAGGTATCTCAAGATAAGTTCTCTGGTCTGTAAGTGTTGCACAGAAACAACTGAAAGATTCATTGTGTTTATGGAAAAGAAGGTAGAAACACGTGTAGCCTAATACACTTAGCTATCTAACTTACCATGCAGGTGTACTTTTAAATTTCAAAATATGTGAACTGTCTTGGGAGCCCAGATTAGGACTCAAGGCTATCCTCCATGAATTGCATTAACCACTACACTGTGAAGTCTGTTATGCTGTGCAAGACCAAAGGACTAACACTATTTCAATATTTACTATGTTGATGAAGTGCAGTCTTGTACTCAGTAAACAGGATAGCTTGCATTCCAGAGGTACCCATGAGTCCTTCAGACAGAAGTCTTCTTGGAAAAAACAAAAAGGAAACAGTAGAATCCATCTAAATTACATGTGAAATCTCAGATGCACTGTTGAGCTTTAGCAGTAATCTTCCTGTGAGCAAAGGGAAAAAAAGAAGAAATTCTGTTCTATGACTTGGTCCAGATTTTTTTCCTGTTTGGGGTGGGAATATTGCATATCAAAGTCTCTTAATCTTTCTGGGAAATTACAAAATTCTTAAGTATTTTTCTGACTCTCCAGACATTAAAATATGTTTTATCAGTGGATCAAAATTTCAAAGGTTTTATCTAGCTTCAAAGATTCAGAGAGAAGTTGGAAAAAGGCATTTTTACTGTACAACGCTAATGAAACAAAATGTATTCCAGAACACAGCTTTAAATTACAGAAATACCACATTAGCTACAACAAAAATAAATAGAAGCCTGGGAAGGAGAGGAGGGAGGAATTTTTCCAATTACTAATTTGTGTATCACACAAAGGTATGAATGTATTTAAATTCTATATTAAATACTTCTAAACTGCTATGTAGTTTACACTTCAAATTTGCTATTAAGTGGAGGGATTTAAAATGTCCTTTTATCTGAAGTGATATCAGACTGTGTATGAAAATCCATCCTAAAGGTCAGATAATGCTAAACAATGATCAGTCTTCCCCCGCAACCTTAGTACAGAAAGGTAGATGGCTTTGATCTTCCATTATTTACTCAAACTGACAAGACTTCTTGAGCCCCTTGAAGACAGAGCAGATTTCAGTTAAATTCATGTCAGGGGCCAAGGCTGAGCCTTAACTCCAGCTGGGGACTGAACTCCCAACCTTGCAGTGCAAGGATACATTTGATGCCAGGTCACTTGCTCAAGCACTGTGTTATGTGTTAAAGTTGCATGCTGTTATTCCACCAGACTAGATTTATCTACTTATCTAGTTTAACTATGCTCCTGAGTCAAGTCCATATAAAATATAACATCCAATGCCCTTGGAGCTGTCTTTACTTTTACAAGACAGCTTCTTCCTCAACAGGTATATTGGTCGATATATTTTTAAGAAGCTATTGCTTGTGAAGTTGTCTGTTTTACTCAACAACATCTGTCACCAGTTGCTCTTCATAAGAGTATCGTACTCCATTTGGTTTTAATAATTTAAAAAACAGAGTCCTTCATTTAATTCCCTGTTCTCTATTGAGAATTGATTTTTTGACTAGCCCATCTTAAAAATAAATTATACCAATTCCCACCTTGCACACTTCTTGATCCTCCTTGTACAGTCTGTGGGCAAATTAATATTTCTGCTGCCAGGTCTTTCTGCACCCCAGCTATCTCATCCTAGTCTGGTTTTACCTGCCTTGCCCTAAACGCCATAGCTGCTGGACTGTACAGATTTCCACTTGTGTCTGGGCACACAGAGTTAAGCACTGGTCTTTCAGAGGGCAGAACACAGGTAGGAGCACTTATAACTGCTTACACCATGGTTAGTCCCTCTTGAATTCACAGACAACCTTTGGCACACTGATCCTGCTCAGAGCATTTTTTTAACCTAGTGCCAGATCTTCATATTTATTTTATCCTTTTTTTTTTTTTTTCTTACTGTTTGCATCTAGAGTAGGACAGGTGAGATAGTTAGTTATGGACATTAAATCTTGCACAATGAAATCTTGCATTTACCTCCAGAATCAATGAAGAGCAAAGTTTGGCCCATCAGGACATTGCAACAAGATCAGCAGAAGTTTGCCTTGATCAGGAAGGCATGTGGTACCGAGTCCTTCAGCCTGTATGTAGCTGAAATGTGTAATGCACTAACACAGCAATGAAGCAAACTTTGCTCAATTCTTTTCAAGAACAGGGAGAAATTGTATTGGGGGGGAGGGAGAAGTGGGGATAAAGTTGCTGTGATTTGAGTTGATTAATGATATCTGCTTGCATTGCATTGGGCTGCTTAGACAAAATGGTTATCACTTAGTCATTAAAGTTCTATAAAAAAACTGTGGAATAGCATTAATTTGGATGTTTATAATGTATGGGCTGCATTCTGTTATATAGCTTCTTGTTTAATTCCTACAATGTAAATTAAGGTTTTACATGATGACAGGACAAAATACAGACTTAACTTTCCCATCAATAAGTTGTGTTTGTAGAGAAGAATAACTAGGATAAATCCTTTGATCACTGAGAGGAATTCCTATGCTCAGAAACAGCATTAAGTTACAGTGTGAGCTCCTGCTTTCATGTGGGAGGTATAAATATGAAGATAAAATTGAACTGATCTTTCTTATTAAAGAGAACTATTCATCCAAGCACTGTGTTGTACACTGTCTGAGGGCTGCAAAGAGTAAAATTCCTCCCTGTTCAGCTGTAAGTCATAAGCAATGAGAAAAACCTCCAAGGATACACAAAAGATGTTGGTCGGACTGAGTAGGATCATTATACCAACTCTTACTTGGTTCAACTGGCAAAACAAAATACCAGCCAAGTCCCACAGATGCCAAGAACCGAGAAAGAAGGCTTTTGATGCACAGTCTAATCTCATGATTTTAATTTGTATTTATTTAGGAAATGTATTACAGACAGCTATGGAGAGCACTTTCACAATACTGTATTTCATTAGAGCTATGTTCTGAAGCTGATGCAATCTGGGAATGAGCTAAAAAGGCCATGAAAAAAATAATTCAATCAGTAAAGCAAAAGACAAAATGTGCTTATTCAGTGGTTTCTTAAAAGGACAAACAAACCATATTTTGGTTGGAAGTATCATGCAAACTTCACTTCTTATTAAAAGAAGAGAAGAATTTTAATCTTTAAAAAAATGGAATAAAATATGTTTATATAGTTCCATCCATATGGAAAAATACAAATTCATATTTATAGCAGGTGATTCTCAGCATGATGCAGGAAGTGCTTTGCACATGTTCACACCCTTATAATATATATTTGAAAGTTTTAATAACAAAACAGGTGAGCAGTTTTCAAGCTAAATGTAGCCACCAAAAGGAAGACAGCAAGATTTTGTTTGTACATACACTGGGAATGACACAAAGTACTCATCAGCACATGATGTAAAACCTACTCAGTGTTTAAGACCAGACTCCAAGTGGCACCTATATGTAACTCTGTACAGAGTACCACAGTACTCTGCAATAGGACCACTCTGTATTATTCTGCAGTACTCTGGGACAGCCTACAGTGCTTTGAGACATTAACAAGTCCAAGACAAAAAGGCAGAAATCAACACTTCCAAGCTTCAGACACACACACAAAAAAATGGTATCTGATAAATATCCATATGGAAAAATCTATGAGTGTTTTGTTTTCCCCTGAAAGGACAGTGTTGATGATACTCATCTAGTCATCTGAGTCTAAGCTAGTCCCTTCAAGACTTTTCACACCATATGGAGAAAAAAAAAAGATTCATCTAAACCATGTGCACTCTAAAATATATATAAAACCCAAAACCTTCAAGAAAACACTGGTGTCCCATAAATTGCCTCCTGAGAGCTTCCCTCTGTAGAAGATTTCTTTGATAACTGATTTAAATTTAGAATCACCTTTAGGTGAGATAAATGCCACCTTATGTGGCCAAAACCATCAAGTAAGATCACTGATCAAGAATTATGGTTGTCAAATATGCCTGTTCATCTGTGGAAGGTTTCTGAGAAGGAACAAATAAATTTCCACAAAATCAGAACTGGTAACAAAGATGTAAATCACCTAGGCCCTTAGTCACTATGATAAACTGTCCTTTACAATACCATTCCACTCTGTGTTTCTGATAGTATAAAATAACTTATTGAGGTCAGTCTTTATTCCAAGTGTTCTCAGTGTGGGACATTTTTGGGTAGTTTTAAATTTCTTCTGTCATCCAATCTTCCATTGGCAGTGTTAGAAACAGTCATGTGAATAGAAAGCCTGAAGGTTTTACAGGAGAGAATGAATTTTTATTTGTTGCATGTCACCACTGTCCTGGTTTCAGCAGGATGTAAGAAAAGCATATACAGAGTATTTGTATTACCCTTTGATGATTCTTTAATTATGCCTTCTTGCTGCTCGTGTTGGCAGAATGACACACAGTGGTGACAGAAATGTTTCTTGGTAATCCCTCCTAAAGTAAGAAATTGAGCTCTTTTTGCTGCCCATGAGAGTTTCACTCAGCTTCCTTAAAAAAAAAGATAAATTAAGCAATGGTTACTTTGTAATGCTGGCTATGCAAAACCTTAAGGGAGCTTCCTTCCTTCTTGGGAGGTTGGAAAGACACAGGCATTAGTAGTTATGACTACCTCTTTAGATTTCACAGTCAGGGGCATATTAAACTGCTTAGGTAGCAACAGGCAGAAGAATCTGAAGACCACAACCTTGGTCAGAGTTCAAGTTCACTTAAAACACTGTCCCTGAACAAGGATATAAGTCATAGGCCAGTCATGATGGATTTCTTAAGGGAAGTGGCTTACCATAATGACTTGATAACAGTGTCACATCCAAAATATTTGGAAGAACTAATTTTGACCAACAATGTCATTGTGAGATGTCACAAATTGTTTTGTCTAAGCAAGCATCACAGTTAGAACAAAAAAGGGAAAGAGAAAAGTTAGCAAGATTGCTGTTCTATAGGAGAATGTTTTCTTCCCCATTTGTGTTAGAGTAAAATGAAATGAGGAAAATATCTCCAATTTATCCGAAGCTTGATCCAACGTCCACTGAAATCAGAGGCATTGTTGCTGTTAAATTCATGTGCATTTCCCTTAGGATTAGGGATCAGGACCTGTGGGCCTGTCCTTCTGCTTGGGAAAAGTTCCCCCTCCTCAATGTCTATGTGTCAGCCCTTAAATAAAGGGAACAGAAGAAATGTTCCAAGCTGGCTGTTGTGACATACTATGAGGATTGACATTGATTTGGCATTTTACCTAGTAGCAGCTAGCATATCACAAGTTCTGGAAGAATTAAACTACTCTGCTCTCTGCTTGCTTTTCCTAATAGTTACTTTAGCAGTTACTAGATGGAATAGTCAGATGATAGCAAGTACAGCTATGCCTGGGCTATGAAGCCAAACCAAGTAGCAGTAACAGGGACCCTGTGTCCATTACATTACTTACAGCTTAAGGAAAGAATTCCCAGGTAACATCCGACATCATCAGAGATGCAGGCCTGAGTTATAGTACTGATAGATAATAGAAATAAAAGGTATACCAAATATTGAAGTGACAATTCGTACCAAGAAGGCGTCCCTGTCTTGGGTGGAGGAAGAGGAGCACAGCACATCGACCATCTCTGATGGACTTTTCAGTCTTGTCCCCCCCGGCTCCACCCTGTGCAGAGAGGAGAATTGTATTCCCTTTGTGATTTTTATACTTAACTCTGTCTGTCCTGCCTTCTAGGTGATGTTTAGCATGATTTGGGTGGAGAGTTGAGTAACGTAGTGATTTATGATTAGCATGCACTCCTTTAGGTTCATTATCATACTCAGGGTCATAAACTTGAATATTAATTTTGACATTAATTAGTCAAAGGGCTCAATTCACACTCTGGTCTTCAAGATTTATTTGCACCTGTTGCTTTAGCCAAAACAGGGCTGTCTTATCTTAACAAGACTTCCTCCTTCAGCTGTTTGGCTGCCAGCTTAGCAGATCTCCAGCTCCAAAGATGGCACAAGAATCTCATGCTTGTAAACATCTCAATCTTTCTCACAAAGCACACTAAATTAGCCGTATTTCTACCTCATGGCAAGCTAGACCAGCAAGCTAGGCCATTATGCCACATCATGTCTTATGAGGAGCATCCGAGGGACCTGAGGTTGTTTAGTCTGGAGAAGAGGAGGCTGAGAAGAGACTTTATTGCTCTCTACAGCTACTTGAAGGGAGGTTGTGGTGAGGTCGGTGTTGGTCTCTTCTCCCAGATGACAAGTGATAGGACAAGAGGAAATGTGTTTAAGTTGCTCCAGGGGAGGTTTAGGTTGGATATTTGGAATTTTTTTTTTTACTGAGAGAGTGGTGAGGCATTGAAACAGGCTGCCCAGGGAGGGGGTGGAATCACCATCCCTGGAGGTGTTCAAAAACTGTCCAGATGTGGCTTTTCAGGACATGGTTTAGTGGTCTTGATAATATGTAGAAGACAGATGGATGTGATGATCTTGAAGGTCTTTTCTAACCTTAATGATTCTATGATTCTGTGATTCTGTGATCCCACTTCAAGTACAAAGCTACATAAGAAAATAGCTGGAATTGCAGATCACACACATGTACATACATGTGTGTACATACACTGTCCCTCAAAACAGCTGAAGATGCTGCATTGTTTTATTGGCACTTCTGACAGTTAACTCTACCCTGAAGCTCTTCTTTCAGTTCTGAATCTTCCGAGATTTTTTGCCACTCAGTTATAAATAGATGGTAATTGACCTAACTGTGAAAATGCTGACACCACATCAGCACTCGTGGGATACAGTTAAAATGAGAAAGACCCTGGATGGTGCAGTCAGTGCCACTTATGTATATGAGTTCAGTCCCTGGGGACCTATAAAACCTAACTGTGGAATATATTTAAGGACCCAGAATAGAAATCTCACTTGACAAAAATGGAAAACTCATGTAATAATAAAAATAGTTAAATAAAGTGAATAGTTACTATTATCAGTACAGGGAAGACTCTTCTTGTCATTGAAAGCAACTTCTCAGCCATGAGTACTAACAGGAAATAATAGCAAAAGTCTGTTTTTTGCTGTCAAAATTCAAAAGAATTCCCATGGTTGGGTATATATTGCTTCACCTAACAGCCATTTTGGAGGGATATACATATGCAAGCAATAATGATTTTGCAGGGCAAAGACTGACACTGATTTATTAGCAGAGGTCAGAGAGCACGGCTGTTAATGGAAATGTTTATAAGAATTAAGCTCTCAGAATTTGGTGCTTTGCCAAGAGCAGGAGTCTCTTCTCTTCCTCAGTGGACCTGCAGATCTTACTGCAATATTACATAGAACTCATCAGGCCAGGGTATTGCCTGTTGTGTCTCTTTGATCCTCGTACCAGACCAGTTAGCAGACACAGGTTGGAAAGGAGCTAAAGAACCATTTTTTTGTCCCTAACATAACCACTGAACATGGAGATATTATGGGATCTATATAGACTCTATTGGCTCTGCTGTGCTGTCTTTGTTAGCTGTGTGGAGTGTGAACTTCAGTCCTCAGCATGACTTACATTTAGCCTATGAAATCCACACTACCTGACCTTGAGTGTGAGACAGTGACATATTTTAGAGAGTTTCCTTGCCTGGAAAATTAATGATCCAGTGGGAGATGTGTGAAACAGAGAAGTTTGGGGTTATGCAAAAAGCTATAAAGCTCTGATACACCACAACTGTGAATTGCTTTTGCAGTTCAAGGAGGAAAAAGCAGATGGGAGAATCTCTGCTAATATTTTCTCCAGTACTTGTAACTGGTGATAAACATGGAAGACTGTCATCAGGCAGCAGTAAAGATCTCAAGTGATCTTTCAAATTACTCTCTCAGAGACAGTAAATTCTGCACCTTAGCCTCTCAGAAGTGACTAGTGAGATCGTACAGCTCTGCTTCTGCTAATCAGCTTCAGAAATTTCATTTAGACCTAGAAATTCTGTGTAATAAGCATTCAAGTACAAGAATAAAGTCTTATCATGATAAGACAACTGTGAAACAGAGAATCAGGAAGAAGTATATGAATCTGTCTCTTCCAGCACAACTATAATAACAACATTTTTAGAAACTTACTATTAGCAGTACATTAAATTCTATGATTAAAATTATCTAGTCAATAAAAAATACTTGGTTCTGATGTTCACAGTCCTGAAATAAAAGTTCATTAAAATAACCCTGCAATTTAGATTGGGAAATTATATACTGAAATAAAAAAATAAGCAATAAGATATTGCAGTCACTGTATATAATGATACATTGTTTTTTTAAATGGCATCTCACTTGCTGTCTTTATTTACAGTACAGTGCCTTATTATTTTCTGTTCTTAATCTTAAGTACTTGGAACAGGTTTCACCTTATTTCAAGGCATTTTTTTCCCTGTAAAAATACGGAACACTTCAACCTCACATTGTAAAGCAGTATCTTATATATAAATTAAATTAATTTTTAAAGCATTGGATTATTGTCAGAAAATCAATGCAGTTCTTTCTTTTTCTTTGAAATGACCACAGGATCTTTCCAGGTTTACAGTAAGTTAATTAATGTAATATCTAAGACAGATATCATTGATGCTGTTTCTATTCAAAGTGGTGGTGCCCATGAAGCTACTTTAGATTAGGGTCCTTTCCTGGGGGGAAAAAAAAATCCATTTAAAGTCTTCTTAGGACTTATTTCACATCAATAGATACCTGAAAAAAAGCATATCTGATAAATTACCCAACTGTTCTATCAACTATATGACCCACTCTGTCAAAGCCAGGGGATGATTTCTTGCTGGCATAAATTATCCCAGAATTTCAACCATGAGACTCCTATTTCTTCACAACAATATGAATTTTCTAATCGTTAATCTATTGCACACTCAAACATGATATTTTAGTAGGTGAAAGGAACAAGGCACATGCTTTCATTGAAACACATCTTTTTGGAATTGCATGTAATGAACAAGTTATCCTGTTGGTTGTGACAATTGTTTCAAAAATATTTATAATGCCCTTCAAGGCAGTACACCAACACAAACCCACACTTTTCAGTAAATTTTAATTAAATTTAAATTAATGTTTAGTAATGTTCAAATCAAGTGTTGTATGGCACATGCTTTTTCAGACCTTGATGTTCTGCAAAGCTGTTTTGGATTAGTCTAAAGAGAATCTCTATAATATTGCATTAGTCAACAGAAAATAGCATAAAACAGTCACAGCTCAAAAGATGGCAATCAAATATAGTGTCAAAATCTCAAAAAAGTACATTTCAGAAACAGATACAAAATAAGAATCTTGTTTTCATTAAAAGGAAGCTGGTTATTGGTGTGCTCAGCATAAATTCCAGGTTTGTTAGACCTATTTGAATGATGTAAAAAGTTGGTGTTTGTGAAGAACCTGATATTGGTTTATCCATTCAGGACGCCTTGATGAAAACAGGTTGATATACAGCAATGACATCCAAAAAGGGACACAGCTCATTCTTTTTTTAAATATGAATGACAGGGAAAGGAAAAACTATCTTTTTACAGCAACACTGTACTGGAAAAGAATCATCAGATCAGAGGATTGTCTAGGCTGGAAAAGACCTTTAAGATCATCAAGTCCGACAATTAACCCTGCTTTACCAAGTCCACCACTAACCATATCCCCAAGCACCACATCCATACATCTTTTAAACAGTGCCAGGGATGGCGACTCAACCATCTCCTTGGGCAGCCTGTTCCAATACCTGACAACCCTTACAGTGATATTTTTCCTAATGTCCAGGTTATACAAATGCACATATATCACAATGTTCACATTACTGATAGTATTATCCAGTACTCGAAAATATGGAACAACCCAGCTGATAAAGTCTACTTCAGTGTCCAAAAGTCATTTATCAGACCTTTATTAAAGGTCATTATGGAAACTGAGTATTTAGTAAATGAGAGTCAAGTTTATGCACTGATATAAGTTGTTAAAGTGGAGTAAAGTTACCAGCAGACTTACGTATGCATCTGTTCTGGGATGTCTGCTACTCAGTTCTGAGTAAATTTAAAGTGTGGCAGAGTTGTATTTCCCAGAAAAAAAGCTTGGCCATAACCGTAATGAGGAGCAAGTATGTAAGCACAGAGCAGTAACAATTCATGCCTTTTCTGAATAGCTTAGTATACACTAACACAACATAACACATCTTTTTTATCTTTTGACCAGATGGGCCTTAAAATGCCATTGTTTTTCACAACCTTTGTCTTGGAAAATAAACCACCAAGATTACACAGCACATAGAGGAAGGAATGAATTTGTAGAGATTTCCTGTAAACTTCAGTTACTGAGCTGCTGAGGGACTGGCTGTTGATGCTAAGCAACTCCTGCTGCTAATGCATTGCAATTGTTTCCAAACTTCTTTTTTTTTATTTCTCCCACTTCACTTCTCAGTGACCTTTTGACTTATTCTCACTCTTTTCACTGAGTGTTCTTGACTGTTCTACAGAGATTCAATTATTATTTCTTTTTTGTTCAGTATTCCTTTGCCTGAAAAGTAACCCAAATCTCAGTTTAAGAGGTACGTCTGTTGTAGAAACATGTGCCAAAAAGTTCTAATTGACTCCAATGTGCATTTCTTTCTCAATTTCCTGATGTCATGGAAGGCCTAGCAGTGCCATGGGTGCAAAATGAGAATAGCAGAGCTACTATAAAGAGCAATTATAATTGTTGTATCTGGCTATTTTTAAGGCCATAGTTCCAAGAACATCAGCAGTGGACAACAATTTATAGATTTGTCTGCAGACTATCACTCAATTTCACTCAAGCTTTATGAAATCATACAATACAAATAAGTCTTAACAAAGCATACCAGTAATCCACCTGAGTCTGGAAAAGTAATAAGTGCTAGCAACATATTAATCTCACAGAAGGAAAAAACTAGTAAGAAAAAAAAAGAGAGTCTCTGAAGCTGAACCACTTACCCTGACATTTTGGTTTTATAATAAATATTCTTTAGCAATATTGTTTGATTGGATTTTGTCATGCTTTTTTTTCTTTTTTAGCTTCACCTTGGAATCTTAAATAAAGATTTAACTTTACAGCACTGATGAAGTTATCGTTGTTACCTACAAATCCTGTCATGATTTATAATCTAGCACCAACTTCCCATTTATTTTCTGTGTTTAATTTCTTCTTGATATTCAGCATTGTAGGATATTCAGAAAAAGATGACTTTTCAAAACAAAAAATGGGATATTTCAGAGGGAGTGTTTTGGAAATTTTGGAATTATTTTCTTGAGTTTTCTTCTGTTGTTATTATTATTTTAAGTCCTTTAGCTATTGAAGTTAAGTTTAATAAGCTTCTAAACACCTTTTTGATTATTTTGAGCTAATACTATACCTAGGTTCTCAAATAGAGCCCAGCACAATCAATATTCACCTCTCCAGTGACTTTTTGGGTCCAGAAATTCCACATGACATTGCCTTTCCTTCAGAATATCTTGGACAGAAATAATTTCTTAAAAATATGCTGGACTACAAATTCCTGTGAATTCCTATTTTACTCTCTTTTTGTTCTGCCAAGTTGGATACCTCATTATTACTTTGGGAAGTGGCTTGCATTACTACTCTTCAATGTGACAAGATCAAAGTGCTCTGTCTACATTTGATCCTCCCTGATGTTCCCATCTGGAGAGCTTTTAGGTTGTGTTTCTGCTGCTCATCTTGAAATGATGCCCATGGTATTAAGCCTGCCTATCACCTTAAACAGAAGTGGAGGAGCACATGAGTTGTGCTGTAGCAGCTGAAGGAATTAATCATCTGAATCTTTAGTCAAGCCATTTAGGTACCTATCCAGCAAGCCAACCATACTCAGCAAATTTAATTTAAGATTAATTATATGTTTAAATTTTGATCTTTAAATGAGGTGAAAGTCTTATCTGTAATTGGGCCTTAAAAGCTATTTTTATGTGCCACTCAGCATTTTCAAATACTTTTGATAGTCAGAAGAATTTAATAAACATTTATCTAAATTGAGTAAAAATGAGACAGAATTACAGAATTTTGATACACTGCTATCTTCCCAAATTATGCTCCCAGGTGGCTACAACAGCAAAGTACAGATATATTCAAACTAGTTGTTTAAAACATTAAATTAGGGTACAGTCAACTGTTGCTCAGCCTAAACTGAAAAATCCACTTCAGCAGGATAAACCTTTCTCCTCAGAGCTCTGTTCTGCTGTGTAAGCTGCAGTTCAGAACCCAGGAAACACACTGGCACCCATACACCTCTTTAAATCCAGACCTTCCTACAAGCCACCAAGATTCAAGAGATGCCAAGATGATGAGAGAAACACAGAGACCTAGGACTCTCAGATTCTTCCCAATTATGTGATTTGAGGGTTTCCTGCCCCTTTCCTGATGCTGCAGTACATGACATTTTAACACCAGAGCTGGACAAAAAAAAACCCTGCTGCACAGACACCGCAGAGGAGAACAGAGAAAATACCAGTGATGGGTTTGGGTTTGTAATCTTGCTGCAACCCTTGCTGTGTCTTGTGCTTGCTCTTTACATACTCAGGCTATAAATTTCTCTGGATGCTTACTGTACAGCACAGTGTTTCCCCATCCTACAGCATAGCAAAACCTGACAGGGGCATGAATTGCACATACACCTGCTTCTGTTCCCAGTTTCCTGGTAGCTTAGGTTCTGTCTCTTGCAGTCTCTGGGTGTGATCTGGATGAGAAGTGCCTTGCTGGCCTAATGAGAAGTCCTTTCTCATTCCCCCTGGCCTGTGCTGGGTTGCTGCCTGAGCATGATATTGTACCGAGAAGCACAGGAGGTGTCTGGAGCACTCAAGCCACATGATGACATACCTCCCTCTGCAGTAATTGTTCTGGACAGGAATGGCTTTTGCTCTGGCCTTTCTACGGTCCTTCCCAACTAGATCTCTGCCTGTTGTTGAGACATCAGCTAAGCAACACTCCCAGCAGTTCCCAAAGTGAGTGTCCACCCCAGTTTGTCAAAGCTTTCTTCTCCCATGCTCCCTCAATATGTAATTTAAGCATTCATCTGTTTTCCATCTCATCAGTGATCCTGCAGTAGCAAGTGTTTATTTCGTTCTAACATGCACAGTTAAATTAGGGGGTAATAAGATAACAAACAAACAACAAAGCTCATGATTCAAAATAAAAGCATAATCTTCCACTTTGGTTTGGGAGCTGGTCTCTCACCTGTTTTGACAATGAGATATTGATTCACAACCTCAAGACACACTATGATGTTGTAGCCTGATAAGGAGAAGCAGTTGTTGGTTAGGTCCCTCAGCAGCAGAATAATGTTGAATGAGTGGGAACGGAGACAACTGGATAAGGTAGATAATTTTGTGTGGGACTGGAAAAAAAGAACTTAAGAGATATTTCTGTTTCTAGATCGAGGCAATAATTAGTAATTTTCTGCAAGAAAAAGATAAAACCATGATTGCAATTGTTATGATAGAAACACCAAGTGTGTTTTAGAAAGCTTATTTTTATCCAGGCTATTTAGCAATTCTGAACAGTTTGGAGCAAGGCTGTTTTGATACCAGGGATCAGTATAATAGCAGTTGCTGGAAGGAAATATTGTCTCAGTTGACCAATGCTTTTATTTTATTTAGCTTAGTTTACTTTCTTGCAGTGCCTCATTCAAAGTGCAAGTCAGATGTAATCTCCTTGAGTGCACTCCTACTCCTGCCAGCCAGGAAGATGCAAGGCAATAGCTTCTCAGTAGCAGCCAGAGTGGTTATTGATAGACTGTTGCTCAGTTGTTATGCTCCCACTTCTAAAAGGTGGGAGAGGATTTTTTCACAAATTAGACAGTGGGACACCACAGTGGAAGAAAGAAGAGAAAGGCAGAATAAATGGACCACAGGGAAAAAAGAAAGAGAGTTTGTGAAACTTTTTCAGAAAATCTTTGGCTCAGAATTATTCAGAAAAGGAAGCTCAAGGGACAGGGAATCATCCTCTCTAAGCTGCTTGGAAGTACACAGAGCTCTCAAGAGGAGAATAAGTTACAAAGCTAGGAAATGCTACTAACAATATATTGGTCTGTTTTCCCTCTCCCACTCCTACCTTCTCCCCATTTCCAATGATTTAAAGAGAGCTGTGATTAGCCTGGTGACCCTGGTGTGTGATTCCCTGAAAAGAAAGTAACCTACAATATTTAAACGTAACATTTGATATAAGCATGAACCAAGTCTCACTGTGTTATGGCTGGAAAAGAAAGAAACACAAGGGATTTGTGAGTTCACTTTAACAATTGTGCTAATAGTCAGATTGCCTGGTGTCAGAGGGTGCCTGAAACAGCCCTCAACATTTTTCTGGTATAGAGGAAGGAATCACAAGATGTTCTTTTTCCCTGACATAACCAGGTGTTTGTTACTTGATCTCAGTAGTGGATAGAATTGTGAGTCCTCTTTTTTCCCCCTCTTGCATATACATTGAGTGTTTGATCTCTCTCTGCTGAACTGTGTTAAGTTTTATTCTGGAGTCCATCAAAGGCCAGAAGAGAGCAAGAAGACTTTTAGCTGAATACTAGCTATAGTGGACAAGCTATAATTTTGTGCTCCAGAAAAGTTAATTGCCAACAGTCCTCAATATATTAGTGAATTATGAAAAGTAAAGAGAAGCATTTAGAAACATTGGACTTGCCATACTGGGTCTGGCTTGAGATCCACATTGCCTAGTATTTTGTCTCTGGGATTGGCCAGAAGTTAATTAAAATGGTGTTTTTACAGAAAATTTAAACGTGTGATTCCCTGCTCTGTTGCCAGTACATCAATTTTGGCAGAGGAAATACATGGCATCTGTTAATATGCAAGAAAAAGGATCTTTATGGAGGAATCTAAAATAATATATCATTGGCTTTGTTAGTGTAAAGTAATTCATGGCTAATTGTAAGCAGATACTACACTTAAATACTGGGTTACGTCCTAAAATGATGTAAATCTTACGGCTCCATTGCTATCAGCAGGGCTATTTTGAGCAACATATGCTAACAGTGTGTTTCATAGTGAGAAAGACTGATCACAGAAATTCCAGTTCACTTTCTTCACTTTCTTCACTTTTCCCCTCTTTTGAAGATTATTTTAATGTCCTTTTCTCTCTCAATACAAAAGTTATACTTCATTTGAATTTATAAAGCAAGCTAAACAGAAACTTAATCTTGGTCTGATTTTCTGCTGTCCTGTACCCTTTGTAGCCACTTCAGAATAAATGTGAAAGGTTTTCACTTGTATTTAATGGCATTTAGTATTCAGTTCAGCCAAGCGGAATGGCAAAAAAGATAGCGGGCAACATATGAGAGAAGTACAAAGCCCTAATGCCAAAGAACCAAAGGAAAGCAGTAGTTGTTTCTGTCAGGATTCTTTGATGGCAGCAGATTCATTGCAAAAAAATAGATGTGTTTTGTGAAAAAAAAGTGTACTGTATGTTCCACACTATGTCAGAATGCTCTCTATGTAGTATTGTTTACAACAGATAACCAAAAGATACATAAAATTGGATCAACCTTGCATCTAAAATGCCAGTGCAGATTACATATAAATTAGTACATACTTCCATTCAATTTATGCATCCAAAAATCACTGTCTTCAAAATCCAGAAAAGCCCATCTGTTCGCAACAGACCCCAAGTGGTTTAATGTATTAAACAAGATTTTTAGCTATATTTGTGTTACATGTGACTTTAAAGATACATTCTAGCAATGCCATGCAGAAAAAAACCCAAAACACTAGAATATGAAATACAAATATTCATGCAGATGAGATGCAAAGTTAACTTTTGATTTCTTGGTGTCTTAAGCAGATTATGTTTTTTATCAAGGCTGAGGATCTCTAGCAAAACAAGATATTTATTTGCTGTGAGCTTTCAAACTATAATATTTATTGCTTTTTGCATTGTGTACCAAGCATATCAGATATTCCACCACATGCTAACACTATGGATTGGTTATTTCAAACCTTTTAAGATATGTATATTTTGGCAAGGGAAGAGAGAACACTGCTAGTAAAAGACTCAGCAAATATGGAGAACATTTTTCATAAGTTCCGAAGAAAAGTTAATTAACAAACCATATGGGAGTAAATAGAAAAGGAAAAAGATGCTGTGCTAGCATGAAGACAGCAGACTGAATAAAGGCAATCATATGTGCATTCCAGAGGAGAAATAAAAGCAATATCTTTTCACTCAGAAAACACCTCTGAGTCTGATGTAATAACACTGGTAATAATATCTTAGGGACTTATGATCAAATTCAAAACAGTGTTAGGCTTTTGCATCGAAAAGTAGGATCTGGAGAAAGTTTCCTCAGTAACTCCCTGACGAGGGAAGCTCTCTGTCAACTGACTTCACCCTGTGCCTGCAGCTCAACTCTATACATATTACCAGGGCAAAGACTGGTTTCCCAGCATTCATCTAAATCTGACTGGATCTAAACCAAATCTCTAAATCAAACTCAGTTTAGTCACTTGAAAAAACATCGTCAATACCCATGACATTACACCCTGCAATTGAAAGCTCCCAGGAAAAAAAAATATATTCTTTTTGGCATATTATAAAAGAGAATATATGTCATTGCATAGCTAATACTAGTGAGCTGCTGCTTAGATGGACAGTGTGTAAGAGGGGGTATGATGCCCCATCCAGTTAGAGCACTCTTACCAGAACTGGGGTATTTAGCATCAATGGCTTTGTAATAGTGTTCAGCTCAGGTACAAGAGTGTTTGTGTCTGGTTCCTCCTGCTAAGTTGTAGGTATTTTGTTGTTGCTGGTTTTCTTTGGATGTAGTGTTTGTTTGCTGGGGTTTTTAGTGTGTTTTATTTGCTTGTTTGCTTGTTTGTTTTATTTAATGCAATGTCTAATTCAGGAAAAAAGCAGGGAACTGGGAGGTGTATCCTTAGGCCAAAAATGGAAATAAACTTAGATTTTTTCACATTCTGGACAAAAGATCTGAAAAACAAACTAGTATTTAAGAAATGTTTCCACAAAGCTGCATTTTAAGTGGAGACAATAATAAGTTTATTTATTTATTTTTTTTACAATTCCTCAAATATATCTTCAGGAGGAACTTGAATACTACACACAGTTTCTCCCATGTGTGTAGGATCCCAACCACCTTTGATTAATTTCCACTAAGTACTTCAATTGTTCTTCTGAGGGCTAAAGACTGAAGACCTCAGGTCCTATTAAAGTAAATACAATGTAGCTTCCTAAATATGCATCAGTTAAGTAGAAGGGGTTGCTGTTCCCCATCAGAGACACCCAAGTGTTTCACGTGCTCATTCCTTACAAGTGACACATGAATTTCAACACAAAGATTCACCTGGAAACAGAGGCAGCATTTGCAGTATTACATTACAGCAATTACTGAAAAGACTTCGTGAGTCATATGGTACTCATTAATGGTGTTGTTGCCTATGTGGATATGGAAAGGAGCTCATAAAAATATTTAACATATACCATTAACTAAACCTATAGAAACTCCATAAAGCATATGCTTTACCTGATTCCATTACGAGTAATTAGAGTAGCGCCTAGCATCTGTAATTCAAATCAGGGCGTGATTGTATGAAGAAATATGCAAGCATATAATGACATGGTCCTGACCTCAAAAAAATGTCAGAAATCATTATGTATCAGCATTCCTGCTATATATTTTAATGTCTTACACAGACTTCTCAGGGGCCTCTTTAACATTTCAAGAAAGACAGAAGAGAGTATTTTCAATTTTTTTTTAACTATTCTATCCTATGCCAAACCTTAGCTGGGGCATAATTAAAGTGGGTTCTGCTCCATGAGGTTTATGAGTTAAGTGCAAAGTTTAATGTTAATATTCTCTGGCACATTCGTGCAAGGTAAAAATGTGTTAATTCGCAGCTGTGTCTCTGAAATATGTCAGATCTCCTTTGGGAGCCTGAAATGGTCTTTGAGACAGTGCGCTGAAATTTGTGTACAGTGATCAACAACATGTCTGATGTAATCTGAAGCATCTTTGTGCAAATGTTTGTGGTCAGTGGTCTAATGTTCCAAATTTTCAGGAACTATTAGGGGAACTTCAAATTTACTTCCTGGAAAAATTACTATGGGAGAAACTCATCGAATAGTGAAGTAAAAGACCTAAGGCAGGTTAACTATTAAGTTCGAAGACACAGAGAACATTTTGTAATTCCAGATCAGCTCTGGAATTGTATCACAAAGTCTCACAAAACTTTGATGGGGGGAGATTTCTCTTGGTGTGATTTGGAAGGGAAAAGAAAATTCCTGCATGCTCTATACTATCTACATATATAGATATATACTAAATCTACATATACTATCCATTAAACACACATTCTTTAGCCTAAAGCACCCTTTGATGTTTAACTGGAAGAGATTTTTATGAATGAATTATGACATAATGCATAAGGGTAAGCTACAAAAATGAAAAATGGCCTAAACTTAGCAAAGAAAAGAATGTAGGAAATCTGAACCCACTGTGAGTCTGGATTCACTTCTGTCTCTGCAGCCTGTTTGCAGGATCAGGCTAAAATGAAAAATAAAAAAAAGAATGTTTTTCAGACTTAAAAAATTTGTAGAGAAGGAATAAATGATGTAAAGTGAAAGATTTTTCTCAAGAGTGATCTCTACAGAGTTTTTATTTCTTTGAAGACAGACATTAACAAGCTTCATACAACCAGCTTACTCTAGAAGAATTCTAACACACTGCATTTTACCATGCCTTTGAATTAGCTTTCTGGTACGTTTCTGTCCTTCCTGACAACTAACCATGTTTGTGCATTTGGGACTGGTGCTGGGTAGGCAATTCAAATGTTTCCACAGTGTTTTGGGAGAGATTTAGGTGTGTAGGTGTGAATCATAGTTTGGCACTTAGCCTCATAGCCAAAGAATGATTCATGGTGTCTCTGATTTTCTATGTAAGAGAAAAATCCAGTTAATTTAACTTTTTTTTTTTTTTTTTAAATCTCAATAACCTGACTTTTATATTTTGGGAAATGCCTACCCCAAGTTTTTTTCCCCAGACCAACATTTTCGAGAACGTTTATTGCAGATATATGCCACACTTCAAGGAGCTTAAATGCCTTTACTGGTCTGTTATGTCACCTAAATCCAAAGCAGCTTTCTCCATAATCACTGTTTATAGGCAAGTTAAAGAAGTGCTGTTTGGGTCCTGCTTCTTTACAACTTCAGGTGCCAGATGCTGTCTCACTGTCATACACAGCTAAGGGGTAAATGTTTGCAGAGTGTTTTTACCCCCCTTGTGATGACACCACAGCAAGTATCATTTTCCTCAGAAGAGGAGTAGTCAGCTCCCACCTCAGAAGTCACCAGACTCCAATGCCATTCTAAGAGAAATATAAGCAGTACTCAGTCACTGAAGAATAGCTTCCCAGTTATGAAGATTTCAGTTTAGCATCAGTTTTATCCTTCAGTTAATCTCAAAGTGCTCTTCTTCCTGTCTTGTGTCAACTGTTATCTATATAAATAGAAAAAAAAAAAAGAAGTAAAGCTTTTTCCTTTTTTTCTCTTTCTTTTCTTCCTAAGCTAGACTTGTAGTCATGTTTTTCTCCTTTTGGCCCTTTGAAAGCAGGAACATCTTCAACTTGAGCAGGTTGCTCAGAGCTTCTACTAGCATAACTGAGCTTCTCACTGGAAATAATCACAGAGTCATAGAATAATTTGTGTGGGGAGGGACATTTAAAGGTCATTTAATTTACCCACCCTGCAGTCATCAGGGACATCCTCAACTAGATCAGGTTGCTCAGAGCCCCATCCAACCTGACAAATGTTTCTGCTGATGGGACATCTACCACCTATCTGGGCAACCTGTTCCAGTGCTTCACCATCCTCAGTGTAAAAATTTCTTCCTTATGCCTAGTCCGAATGGAATCTTTGAACATTCCATAGTGCTCTGCCTCAATACTGAAAAATACATAGCGATGGCAATTTTCTTAAGGCGTAAGAGCTCTGATGAAAAATGGGTAAGTAAAGCAAAGGTATGTGGATCCCAGCAGTGACCCAAATAATGTGAGACACTGAATTATTTTTTTTATCTATATCTTTGCAAGCTTTACGATTCATGAGTGTCAGCCCCTTCTGGTTAAGAAGCTCATCTTTTTCAGGGTAGTTCAAATAGCTCATCCTGCAACTTCAGACTGATTAGGAAGTGTGCAGGTCATGGGGCTTATTAATAGTGACATCTTCAAATATTGCTGAGACAATATATCACTTTGTCTCCAGCGAACTCTAGGAATGTTATCTTCTTCATATGAATTTCCCCATATCCCCACAGGTCTGTCATACGCAGCCCCAACAATTGCTTCCAATTCTTTGACCCCAGAAAGCAAGACCATTTCAGAAGAATGTCATGCGCAATTTACTGCTCTGTTTCTTCTCTGAACTAGGTTTTTCCACACATCTGTGGTTGTTTCCCAAGGTGTCCGTACCCAGCTGGGTATACATTTGTTCAAATATATTCATCATTCTCTTAGTATTAACAATCTTCATGATCCTGAGACAAAGTAGTATTTCTTCTGCATTAGGTAGCATTCTGTGATCAGTTAAAAATGTCAAGGGCCCAAACTGTAAGGATTAAGATAAGCAGGTACAAATTGCAGAATTTTTTCATTTGAGTCCATCTTTCAAAATTTTAGAGTACCAACAAATGTGCATCAGTGAAACAGGAAACAAAATGCAATCAATCAAACACACTTATCCCATGCCTAAATCCAAAACACTTTACTGTACACCAGTGAGATCCTCAGTAGGCTCCTCAAGTCCGAGAGTAACTGTGTGCTTGTTCAGAAAGCCAGTCCTTTATGGAAAGGGCTATTTGTGTCATCTACCTTCAGGAAACTGATTAATAGGTCTAAATCAGAAGGTCAGTTCTGCCACTATCCATACACAGACACAGAAGATAAACTGTTACAAATATGTTCCCGTCCTGAATCACCTTATCTGGAGGAAAGGAAGGGAAAGCCCAGTTAGGCATTTAAAACCAGGCTGTGAGGATTCCTTACAGCATTCCCAAGGAATGTAGCCAGCATATGCAAAACAAAGGTGTTGAAATTCCTGAGTGTAGAAAAATTAGATTGAAATTAGGCTGATAAAAAAAAACATAATCTGGAATAATTTTAATATTGAATATGAGCCTCCACTCTTCTTACAGTTGGTCAACTGAGCAGACGTGGCGAGGAACACAACAGCAACCCTTCTGGCACTGATTATGTACTGCCTGCATTTTCTGTTACATTTGACATTTGAATGTAGACTGACAGGTGATAATACAAGACATAGAAAAAGGCAGAGGTTTAACTGTCTACAGAAGAATGAAATTTCTAATAACTTGCTTAAAGGTTCCCCTGGCTTTCCTTTGAGATGGCGTAATAAAATAATGAATGTATTTTTACAGGTGTGCAACAACACAAAATGTAGAAAACCTCCACATCTATTCACAGGGAGACCCTTGGTGAAGAAAGTCTGTGGATTATAAAAGGTGAAGGGTGCAGAATCAATAGGAAATACAGGATGACCCAGTATGGGTAATGAGTGAAATCTTTACCTCTTTAAATAAAAAAACTTCAATGTACAATCTTTTATAGTGGCCGATGAAGGAAAAATTAGGCTTATTGGACATGTATTTTCTTTGCACTTTTGTATTTTTCTCTTAGGCTCACATGGTGCTATATTTCTAGCTGTAGATAAATTCTGTAAAGGTTTTCCCAGCTGCTGACAAAGCACATCAAATTATTGCTTAGGAACACTCAAGTGTCCTTCACTTGAGGAGATATATTAAAAGATTATGCACTAGTATCCTGGCTCAGATTTGCCAGAAAATGACCTGTTGAAGACCTCTTAGTTGAAGTAACTCCAAAATCCTTACTTTTTCTGTACAGGATATGAAGCAAGTTCTTCCTTAGGGATACAGGAAAGCGTGTAATTTACTGTTGGGATGAGATCTGGGCTGATTTAACGAGTTCTAAATTTGTGGATTGTGGACACTATCTTTTGCAGATGGAATCAAAAATATCTGATGTGCTTGTTCACACAATGTGCAGATTAGGGAAGGGTTTGTAAAATAATGGAGTTTCCTATAAATAATTCCCAGCACTGTGTAGGGCTGATTTTAGATGTTACATCTCTGGGGATTGCTAACATGTTGTTAGTACGTCAGAATGCTTCTAGGATGACATCTCACACATGTCCCCATTTCTGCCCTGTAGGAAATCTAAACTGTTTGCTTTCGTTATGCAACCCCTTATGACCTGCATATCACATCTAATTCAAACTTAGGATATAGGATTCACACTTTAATTTTACAGGTATTTGTAATTCTCATTGCTTGTCAGAAGGCTTTGTAATTTCTTCCCTGAATTTCTATGGGCAGTGTCTATATTCTGCTCGTATCAGGCAAGCTATGCTTCACAGCAGGCCCTCCCAAGCACAGTCAGGGACTACACTTCCCTCTTCTCTTTTCCAGAGGCATTTATAGATGTGAAGACCAAAGGATGTCAACTTCTAGATGCTGTGGAATGCAGTCTTCCAGATTTTCATGGGGCTGAGAGTCCTGTGTGCCTTCAATTATTTCCTTACTACATTCCAAGCCAAATTCAAGCTATTTATTTTTCCTGTACACTTCCACTTTTATATTCCTGCTTGGAGAGGGAAAGATACCAGCATTTAAACTCTCTTTACACCTGCATTAAGAGCTGTCAGATGCCAATGTTTTTAGAGCAATTTTGGAAACCCTGGTGTATCTGGGGTGCTTCAGCAGCATAAGGTATGGAGACAGACAGAGCTCTCTGACATAATGAATAGTAGGAAGAAAGAAGTGAAATTATTATTGTTCATCACAATAAAAGAAAAATGGATCTCCAAACGAAATGAATGTTTTAAAATGGAACATAATACATTTACCAAATTCATTGTCACAGGATACTATGTGGCCTATATTTTAAATAGTTTCAAAAATAAAATCCAAAGATAAGCTTCATCAAAGACATACAAATAGAGTGGTCAGAATACCATCACACTGTAGATGTTTTTAAATTTCCATTAACCAGAAGCTGGGTTGTGTGATTCATTGAGGAGAATCAGCAATTCAAGGTACTGAGCTAATGGAGCTTCAGTCTGAATCAGGTAGACACACTTCATCTCCTTACCTTCCGTGCTATAAGTTAGGCATTCTTATAAGTTAGTATTCTTCATTTTTTAATTACTATGCTGGACACTGATCTCTGGCTAAAAAAGTCTCCTTCTGCCTTGAAAAATGCTTAATGCCTGTGTCAAAAAGGGACTGTGTAGTGCAGACCTGCAGTTTGTGGCTTGCACTACCCATATCTGTGCAGTACTACTAGCTAACTCACATTTCTGGACTGCCTTCAGTCTCTCCTGTTGGTAAACTGAATACTTTCTACTTTGCACAGCTACCAGAAAGCTGCAGATTCATCTGTAGGCATCCACATTTATTTAAAGCACCTCAGCTTTTTTAAAAACTTACCTTATTTCCAGATTTAGTGTAAAATGTCTCTTCTGCAGCTGATGTAAGTTGCTTCATCCTCTTCTTTATCTGCCTGTTTCATCTTCACTGATTTCTTGCAAGGTTTTATGCTCTGTTCCATCACTTATTTCTAAGTAAGCATATGTTGTTCTGAGTAGAACATAAAATGCTTCTGTGGTGTGACCCCTCCTATCAATCCACAGTTATGGAAAGAGCAGTATCTTATTTTCTAATCTAAAAATCAAGGGTTCCTTTCCTTGTTCAAAGTATAGAAAGAAGAAAAAAGAAGAAGAAAAAAAGGACTATATTTCAAGTGTTTCACTAAATAAGCCATTACCTTGAATAAGGCTTTTGTAACACCAATGCACTGTGACTCATGTAATTCAGATCTGAAGCTAATATGCTATTTGAAAATGTACCCGCTGCTGAGATGATTCCTAAACAGCGAGGCAGAGAAGTGATTATTAGATGGGACAAGACATGAGCTGAATTACTGAAATGTGCAATAAAGACATCTCAGCCTCTACAATTTGCCTGTCAAATATGAAGCTTTTAATCAATTTAATCAGTGTAACAATATATTAGCTCAGCAGCCTGCCATCTCAGCATGTAATTTTAACTATAAAGAACATTTTACAAACACTATAAAGCCCCAAAGTGCTCTTTAAAAAAAGTCTCTAAAACATAAACAAGGTTTTTAATAGCCTGTGTCAGCAGGACTAGAACAAATCACAGGAATGTAAATGAAGAATTTTTTTCTTTCTTTTTTTTTCTTCCCAAAAAGGATTCTACAGTCCTTCCTAGATAATCTGAATACACTCCTCATTCTTCTGTGGAGGCAGAATTTAACCTTGATTTGTCATCTTCCTTCAAAAATCTCACAATTTACATACCTCCTGGAACTACTTAGGCTAATCTTCATTACTTCTCTTAGGGTGCTAAAATCATCCATTCCTAATTCCAACAATGTCCTGGCATACACACTAAAACTCAAAGGGATGTTATAAAACAGTGTTAAGGGCAGGAAGAAATTTCACTCTCAAACTGCACTGTGAGAATAAATTGTCATAGAAAGTGTTACTGTTTATCGTCAATAAGTTGAAAGAAGGTGAAATCGTCATTTATATTATTTTCTTCCTTTAAAAAATTTCAGCAAAGGAATTACTGTTATTATCTTTCCCTCATGTTTTCACTGTGAAACTGCCTCCTCCTACATTCAAACAAGTCACTACTTATTTGAAAGTGAAGCAGGTTAAACATCAGGCACATATACAAGAGGGCTTGCACAAAAATTGGCATAAATAAATACATTTCTCTGTGTAACCACAAATGCCTGCAGTAGTATTTTAATGCAGTATGTCTTCAAAATGAACTTCAGGTTCACATTATAAATACACAGGTCTCTCTGTGTAGGTGACAATGTAAACAATTTCCTGCTCTTCCACCCTCCAATGCAGCTGGCCTCCCTCACAATTATGGGAAAGGACAGCTGTGGCTTTGACCTTCTGTGATGCCTTCCCTCTACTGGAAGTTAAGCTAGGGAGCAGTGACTGAACCTTGCACAGGGGTGGAAAAGTGTTCTGTGAATTGCCTTTCCACGGAGCTAAGTGCTGAAGAGCCTAATGCAAACTAGCCCCTGAAGAATACTATTTGTATCTTCCTTCTGTCAAAGGAGGATACAACATGTGCAAAAGGCCAACAGCTGCACCATCACATTTGAATCTTAGAAGGCTATCCAACTGGAGAAACAGATGTGGATTTGGAATAAATTTAAGGACGTTTCTCCCTCGGTGCACCAGTAACAGGGACACAGGAGACAGCAGATTACATCCCAGGACTGCCATTTATGCCTAGGCAAAACATATATGCAAACTTCCACATTAAAGAAGAGACACTTCATGGCTCTTCAACTTTACTAGAAATGCTCAGAAAAGAAAAATAAGTATGTGGAAGTAAAGCACATAGGACCACATATCACACTCAGTGCACAGGCCACTTTGAAAAGATACTCTAAATATCTCTATGTAAAAAAAGCTCCACAGGATCCTGGCATATTTACCACTTTATGTTGGTTCTGCAGGTTGCTTGGACAAGTCTCAAATCTTTTGATAACTTTATAATTCACTGAGGTGCAGTGAATCCCCAAAGTTTGGTGCTCATTTGCAGTCACCTATTAAGGAGAAGTCTGAGTTTCATTTTCTGAGTTCTTTCTTGTGTAGCTCTTACCATATGCATACTTATGACAACATTTGTCAACATTGGTGAAAACAACCAGAGTGATTTTACTTACAGAGTATCTATAACCCTTTTTGTCACTTTCTGTGACCAGCAATGTGAATATAGGCATATATATGCAACATGTCAATATTATTCCTGAGAACTCTAATGGAATAACTGTATCAAGAGCAAAGTATTTGAATCAAGTGGTGCAGCTTCACTGGCATGAACCATCTTGAACTCACATTGATTTCTCTTTTCAACAAAGTTATAGGGCTCATATGTGGATAATTCATAAATTTTAACAAGGTTAAACATACCAAATAAATCATTCACTTCAAGGAGCTTGTATGGTTTATTGGTGGTTTAGAGCGTTGCATTGTGAAGTAATAAATAATAAATAATTCTGCTAATTGCCACTGTTATATAACTTAAATGAATAATCAAACCCCACAAGATATTTCCTATTTACATGTTGCATTAACTTGATTGACCATAAATGATGTGTTAGTCCAGTCAAAATAGATCCCGTAATGTCAAAAACACATCTTCTGTTAGGGAATTCTATTTCTAGGGAAATTATGGAATTCTAATATTCTGGTCATGATATCTCTTATAAAATAAGCCTTCTATATCTATCAACAGCTAATTATTTTAGACAGCTAACCAATTCAATTATTATCCAAACATTTCAAATCCTTGGCTTGGTAAATCTTCATTTAATGTAACAAAGGGTGCAGTTAAACAATATATTTCCTTTGGTGGAGAAGTTAGCTAAAGAAATGCATTCCCCCTCCCTATTTTAGAGTTCATTCTCATGCTAATACTGTATTCATCATCCGTAATGCAATTGCTTATAAGGCTACAGTGTAAACCAGGTCACATAGGTTATTTTGATTTCAAAAAGAAACACCAAAAACCTTTTCTGCATTCCTGCCTGTAGTGCAGAACAAATGAGAATATAGAAGATTGTGATGGAGGGCAGAAAAGTGGTCAGAAAAAAAAGAACATGTAGATCCTGGATTGCAAGCAGTCTAAGGATATTGAAATACATGTGGCTTATTTGTCTGAAGAATGCCTTAATGACCTACATACAAAATATGTGGAAGGAGCCAGATATTGACCTGGCAAACCATTAGCCAAGAACACAGGGCTGACAGGACTGGGAAAGGATGGCTGGCAGTGGCAGGTCCGTTATATGGTAGGACTCTGTGTCCTAAACTCATGTACAATTTTCCACTTTTTCATTCCACTCACAAATATAAACTTCTGTTCAAACATCTAAGTTTCCTCCTTGGATCTTGCTCAAAGCTCATGGTGTTCTTTGAAAAGCTCAAATGGAATGAGTCCTAGAAATTAAAAGTCTGTCAGACTAATAGGATGTAGTTCCCCAGATCCTCTTTTCACCCTTCTTGTAGATGGGTGTCACAGTTGCTGCCCCACAGTCGACCAGGAACTGCTGGCTTAAGCCAGGACTGCTGGTAAATGATGGAAAGTGGCTTGGTGAGCACTTCTGCCAGCTCCCTCAGTACCCTTGGGTGGATTCCATCTGCCCCCATAGACATGTGTGTGCCTGAATTTAACCCTTTACTCCTCTTTACTGACTGTGGAGAGATTATAAACAAGATCCAAGTAGAGGTAAACTACACTTTTACCTGATCTAATGAAGCCTACAGTAGTACGTGTAACTCCTATGCTTTTATACACTCCTTGTTTTCTTAGTATGCCCCAATACTTTTAAACAAGTTTTGAGCTGCTGCATGACTACTAATCTTGTAAAATTTATTTGATACAAGTGAACAGAAGGAAGAAAACAAATCTATTTTCTCTTTCCACTTGAGTGGATTCTACATTCTGATATCTTAAGCTAAAAATACACCTTATTAGGCCAATTGTTTGTTCATTATCATGTCTTTAAAGAAATGTATGACTTTATATAGAGCAAATTAGACAGATTAGATGTGTATTTATATTCGATATCCTTAATCTACTATGATTTTAAATGCAAAAAATTCTCTATATATGAAACCAAGGTTTTAAGAACATTCAAATTACACTATACTGTAGCAGAAAATAAATCTGTAGTAGGCTGATTTATTAGCTTGCTTTTAAAGAAAGTCCCAAGATCTAATATAGCTGCAGGAAAGATTGATAATCAATATTCTTTAGTTGTTCAGCATATCAACCTTTATATATTCTAAACATCTTTCTAACTTTTTTTCCTGTGGGTATTCATGGGGAAACTAGTACAAAAGATACCATAAACTAAATAGAAGTCTGGTAATTAATGTGCAAATGCTAGAATTACTGGACTTTAATTCTCTAGAAATGACAGCTACAGACAAATATGATGTGACTTATCTGTCAGGGGCATCATGATAAAGAAAAATCTTCAAATTAAGCCTCCTGACAGTAATACTCTAAAAGCCTGAGACTATTAGTTTTTCCTACATACTTATTCATCCCTTTAAAATAGAACTGGTGGCTTTGGTTTCAATCCCTGATATGCACAGCATACACTCAGATTCTTAGCATTATACATGGAAAGGCAAAAGGGGAGAAAGAAGGGAGAAAAACACCTCTTTTTGTCTTAGAACCTGGTAACAGGCACATCTTTTGCAGCCCTGCCATTAAATGCCATCCCTCTGACTTCTTACCATTTTACAACAACATCCATTTATTCCACCTACCATTCTGTTGTGGCATTTGAGCCGAGAGATTACTCCTCATCCCAGGAATGTGGAGACATCTGTTTTCTGAGGTTCCTGCAAAGCATTATACGGAGCTCTTCATGGATCTCAGACTTTATCAAAATGGCCTCACATTCACTTTCTGACCACAAGTCTTCAGCTCATTTAATTTATAACTGTTCTCTCAGTTCAAGACTTTGTTCTCATGACAAATCTATCCTTAGTATAATCTGTCAAAGACGATTCTTGGTTAACAGCTTTGATGAACGTGCAAACTGTGTATGTTTTAATGTAATAAGAAAAATATCCCATAACAGAAAAAGGTTTTCTGTTATGGGATAAGAAAAACCTAAAGCACAAAAGAAAGACTGTCTAGACTTCCCTACATATTTTTATCTCCAACGCTGCAAATAATGTTGACTGAGCAGTACCTCAGCTAGGATTCTTCTTCAAAATGAGCAAGACAAAGAAAATTACATTCTCATTTTACAACAGATATACTAAATTTAACTTCATGTACATTCACATAGTCACAGATACTAAGCATGTCCATACTTGCTCTAATTATTAATGAAATCCTATTCCTACTAACCTAATCATTATTTTTTTTTTAATGACTGATGTAGGTGAAAGGGAAGGGAGCCTTTAGCTAAAAAGGGTCTAAATGATACAAAAGATGTGGAATATTCTAGATCTTTTCTAAAACTATCATATTACTGCAACCTCATCTAAAATAATACAACAGAAATAAAACACAGGGTGAACACAATGATATAAATAATTAAGCATGATTTAATAAGCATGTTTTTATAAGCATGATATTAAAATCATAAAATGTTTTTAAAAATATTGCAAAATGACACGAGTGTATTATTATTTCTTAACATGTGAAGTCATGAGTTTGGCCTGGGTCCCAAGGCACCATAAACACAGAATGTCCCTTCCCAGCCCCCCAGGGCTCTCCCCACCCTGCCCAGGACCCCATGTCAGCCCCCTGGGGCCATCAGCCCCTTCCCCAGCAACACCACAGCAGGACTTCTGGCCAGCTCCCCTGACTAGCCATGGGCCTTGCCAAGAAGGGCCCACTCACTGGCCCGTGTCCTAGCCTGGCCTCAGCCTGTCCCTGTCCCCAGGGATGTGCCTGATGCACAATTTACCATACTTCATGTTTTTTAATTGAAGTGATTAATTCTCATTGTCTTTGTTCCTGCTTTTATTTGGTTTAGCAATAAAATAGAGGAAGATTGTTTGGTTTTGTTTTGTGGTCTGTTTTTTTTTCAGTCAGTCCACCCAAAAACTTTTGAGTATGTACCAAACAAAACACTTTTAAATGTTGTTTTCTATGCTCATGGATTTAATGCACTAAGTAATGCATCCTCACATCAAAAATCGTATTATTTGAAAAACCTCAGGTAACATTTGTCAAAAATGGTAATGAAATTTCACAGTGCAGAAAAACTAACTATTTAAAGATTTCTATGAGAATAAAAATATGCAAATTGCAGAACTGATAATTTTTTTTTGACTCACTAATAATACAAAAGGTAAAAAAGCAAGTTTACCATTACATACAAATTGAGCTAAACATAATGAAAAAGCATGTGACAGAACTATAATGAAAGCAGCCAAAACGATAAACAAAATTATTTTAATATGAATTTGTAATAGGCATGGGGAGAAACAATGAAAATATATAAACCTATCCACAACTTGGTGTTTCAGTAGGGATAAAAATATCCTCCTGTCTGTCCATGTGATAATGTCCATCCTGCAGTGTAAGAAATGTAGTTAGCTTAAATACAGACATAAAAATATTTTTAAAATTATAGGAACTTTCATATGTCTCACTGTTTTAGACTTTTTCTTCATGTTTATTAAATGGAATACCACATTATATTTAAGAAATTATAAACTCATTCAAAATATTATAAACTCACTCAAAACCCAGAATGTGCTTTTCCCTTATGACTACATTTTCTCACTAACAGTATTGCAACCTAACTATATATTATAAGTAGAAGCATATGTGAATCATATTTATCCCTAAATAATTCTGAAAATTATTCCAAATCAATCATTCATCATCATCATGAAATATAGTTATATATTCTAACCTTGCTTGCATATGTATTCCAAAGTTCTTTAGAGGACTCAGAATAAGGACTATTGTAGCTCTTGGGGAAACTGACCTGACTGTCCAAAACTGAACCTCTTTGTAAACAGCAGTTGGCACAAATATTACCCAGCACATCTTCATAGAGCAGCAGCAGGTCTACACAAGTTACATAGAGACAGTAAAGGGTAAATTGATGCCTTTCCCCACTCCCCCCTAGTACACCAGTATGTACAATAATGAAACAAGAAAACATCTTCAACTTCCACACCTTCTGCACTTTCTGACTTGAGTTCTGCACCTATTTCTTTCTTTTACCCAGCTAGACCCATCTCTTCCTTATAACCATCCCCAGGTTCAATATATTTCTATTCAGTCCTGTTTCCAGAACTTACATCCTAGGGAAAAATAACCACTTGCCTACTTTTTCACTATAATGTATACAAATTTATGTTCCAGATTGGATTATCCAAATCAACGTGATATAGGGGTTAATATGGTTCATAATATGCTAACTGGAGTTTAGTCAATAAATCATGTAATAACTAAGGTATTTGTTTTCCTCATTTCTCAGTTAATGTAACCTGATTCTGCAGGCAACAGAATAGACTGAAGAAGCTTCAGTCATCTTCTGTTTATTCCAGTATAAATCAAAAGTAATTTGATGAAATAAAATTAATTTTGCTCATGCAGGATAGGTGGGAGGGGACACACAAAACCAAAACCCAAAGGTCTAACTTAGGGGAAAAAGCTTTTCCTTAGTGACTGAAAAGAGATAGAGAGAAAGAGGATCCACAGCAAGTGCTGAGCAGGAAACTGCTGGAATGCTCAGGAGAATATGTCAAGAGAAATCAGGATGCCTTTAGTTTTTACTCTTCTCATTTACAACTTTTTCTGCTACACAGTGATGTACCTCTAGCTGCAATGCACAGTCCTCATCAATAATTTTCACAAAACTCAGAAAGAAATAAATATAAATACAAATACAAATACATATGAGAAGTATGGGTATATACACAGCCATTGTGAATTTACTTGAATTTACTCAAGATCAAATTGTTCATTATCATTTAGAAACAGGTAGCATTTTATCTGAGAAAAATAAGAAAAAACTCTTTTTTCATCTAGTGTCTGTATCTCTCATACATGGTTGAAATCTTGTAAATTTTAAAGAGGCATAATTGATATGTGGTGGAATTTTAAAGTTCCCCTCTCTAACACCCCTTATATTATGTCTTCTTGTGTCAGTTATGTCAGCCTAAGGCAGAGATGTTGTATGTAAAAATGCAATTTTTTATAGACACACACGCATATATACAAACAAACTGATGGATGGAATATATATAACTCAATATATTTAGATATCTGGAGTGAGATATAGATATACACATATACACATGTATATATGTATATATATTTGGACACATATATACACACACTTATACACAGACATCCCAGTGGCTGGGATTTTTCTTCCAGACTTCTTGATGGTTAACTGCTTGGGATTCCATCTGAGGAATCTAAACAGCTGAGGAACAAAGGTGCTTTCAGGAAAATAAAACCTACAGGTCAAATGGGCACATTTGGAGCACAAAGAATGTTAAGGAAAAGAGCACATATGAAGAACTGTTGTTTTCAGTCATATGTCTTGTGTTTGTTAAAACCCAAAAGCTTACTAAACACTGCAGAAAGTGGATATTGAGAGTTATATTTATATATTTAGCTGTTGGTCTATCTATCTATATATTATGTACAGACATCATGTACAGATACAAAGCTTGTTATGGTTAAAAGTTACTACTAATTTACACAATAAATTAGATTGGCCAGACTTCAAAAAAGAAGAGGAATTAATGTTTTAAGCATACTCACTGAACATATTGCAGCAATTGTTACTATTAATGCATCAGTTACAAGATTTAAACCACTCTCCATGATTCTGGAAGAAAGAAATCCCAATTTAACAGAACAGTCATTAACTTTCAAGGGTTTACATATGCTCTGAGTGTATACCCCTCAGACTTGAGAGCTTTGAGAGGCTGATTGTAGGGCAGAGATGCAATAGAGAGTTTCTGTGACAGAAAAATATGGGGAAAGTTTGCTGGATGTTCAAATGTTTTTTCTTAGTGAGATGCATAGATAATACACGGAGCAATGTAAAATCATAAATTAAAACAATAACATGGAAAATGTAGTTACAGAGAGACAGACAGAAACATGTACATAGATTTGATTGTATTAGAGTAGTAACAGAAAAAAATAAGTAAAGCTTTTTAAGTCTTCATTTTATATAAGTCCCTGCTATTAGACAGATTCCTTTAATACAGGCTCTGGATCAGTTCAAGATCCAAATCACATATACATGCTATGGATATAACTGGAGCATAGAACTGAATATGTCATGGAAACACTACAATAAACAGCCCTTGAGCTCCACTTTTTGGAACGATCCACAGGTATATAGATTTTAAACTTTGAAGAGACAATATAATAATTGAATCACAGAATCACAGACTATTCATGGTTGGAAAGGACCTCCTCAATCACCGAGTCCAACCATAGGCCAAGTCCGCCCAGCTTATACACTTGAACATGACACCCTATGGTAGGGAATATCCCTTTAGTTATTTTGGGTCAGCTGTCGTGGTCATTTTACCTTCCAGCTTCTTGTGCCCCTGCTCACTAGCAAAACATGAGATGTTAAAAAGTCCTTTATTTTCTAACAACTAAAACCATTAGTATTTTATCATATTCTTATAATGAATCAAAACCACATACTATTCTAGTTGCTAAGAAGGAATATTAACTCTATCCCAGCTGCAAACAAGACAAATATATTACCAAAAGATGGTTGCTCATATTAAACCATAGATATTAAAATATTTATAATGGTCACAGCTCTGACTTTTAGACTCAGAGAAAAAAACCTTACTAGGACTTGTATGCATATTTTCACTTGGAAAAATAGGATCATTATAAAAAATTACAAGCTACAGTTAAATTAATTCTGTTTTTCCCATGATGAAAATCAAGCCCTGATTAACTTCAGACCTGTATTAAGGCAATTTTACTGATTGCCACTATGGAAACTGGCTTTATATACTGGTAAGCCAGGAAACAGATTTTTTCTCCACAAACTCTGATTTGGGTGACTTGCTTATAGATGCTAAGTATTGAAATAAGGTCATGTTTCACATATTCTCAGAAACTGAGAGTGTAGTGTGTGGCCAGATGTGATGTCTATACAACTGGAAGACTGTCCTCTCATCTTGAGGAGTGCCAATAGACAGATCTGTGTTAGTGTAGAAGAAAACAAATTCACCTATTAGTAGTTGTGACAAACCATATCAGTTAGACATTACAATATCATTTTTTGTAGAATTATAGGTCATATCTACAATATTAACTTAAATGGATCTAGGGGGCAGCTACTTAAATTAAATAGTTATGGTTCCAAGCCCTGGAACTTGATCTGTACTGTTAAACAGGAGAATCCCTGGTATGTCCTTTGTACGTTTTTGGCCTTCACATTTTGCTCCCAAACCATTTCTCAGACTAGAGAATAGCTGACGTGGGCTAGGAGCCATTCACAACAAAGCGTGGATGTAACTTCCCACTTTTGCAGGACAAGATTGCTTAATGTTATGAATGTGGTCTGTTCCACATCAGCTGTCTTCAGCAGTGGAGATCAGTCTTCAACTCATTTAGTGCCCAGGACAGAAACCGACTTTGCAACAGACACATCAGGGAGATTCTGTTCACATAAAATGAAACCTTTTATTATTATTATTATTTTTCCCAAACATCAGCACGTGTTAATCAGAGAAGGTGTGGTGTCTACCTCCCTGGACGCCTTCAGTCTTTGACACAAACCTGAACAACCTGATCTGCTTCAAGAGGGGAATAGGATTGAATGACATCCAGAGGTCCCTTCTAACATAAATTATTCTGTGATTTTGTGATTCATGTTCTGATTCAAAATAGACACTAGACTGTGCAGACAGGTAAGGGTCATTTCATTCAGCAAAAGCTATTATTTCTCAAATTGGCACCATGGATCAGATGGATACATTTTCCATTTATTTTATGAGTTACTCACATAATTTGAATCCCAGACAGGACCATTATAGAAAGATGTTATGAGCATCTTGTTACATAAAGTAAATGACAAAACTCTGTGCGTTCACTTAATGGACACATCTAATCAATACATGAATGACATCTGACAAAAGTCTAAGAAAAGACATGAGAAAAACTCTGCCAAAACCATTAAATGCAGTAATCAGCACTTCTGAATTAATCTGAAGAGGATTTGAACAGTCCACCATAATAACCAATTCACAACTTCTCTACCACTGCAAAATAGACCTGCACAGACAGGCTCTGAGTGAAATTTGCTATGTTCTCTTCAGTCTTTTGAAATCGTGCCTTAAATTAGATTGATATGTTGGAGTCCTCATTTTACTACAAAGAGTCTTCAAAAGTCTTGAATTTCCTCAGTAAAATATGATCCATTCTAAAAAGTAACTAACTCACCTAAGAAGTATTTCCCACTGGAAGTCGAAATGGCCATCAGTTTATACATTTTATATAATACATCTGTGTGTCTGTGTCTGTGCATATTTTTCCCCTATGACATTCATCACAATGAATTTGTGTAAAAAAGTTTTCTTATTAATTCCCTTTGATGGCAAAGAAAATTATTTAGATTATACAAATATAGAAACAAAAATCCATTTCCAAATTCTTGTAAGACAAATATCAATTAAAGAAGAACAGACACTGAAGATTTCCTGTGAAGTTACAAACTGTATGTCTTGAAATGAGCTTTCTTTCATGCATATTTGATTACTATTTTTCAATGGCATGACATAATTAAAACCACAGAAACATTTAAGTGAAATTTATGTATTTCTTATATTAAATTTATTATCACCACTTTCCAGACTGATCAAGTCAGAATACATGATAAATTATCCTTACTGATAGATCATTTACAAAGCGTGCAAAAATTATTAATGAACATAACCCTTCATGCTTATGGAGACCTTACTCACATGGATCACTGGCAAAAGAAACTACAACAGGAACCATGTCAATGTGTATATTAAGGCCTTAATGTGCAACTCTGCAAATGAACCAGGTCCACATACCAACAGCAAGCATATTTTTTTCCAGTACTGGAACTGTTGATGGCTAAACAAAAAAAGTTAATTAATTTTATGGAATATTGACCTTAATGATTTCCCTTCTAATATAAAGACAGTTGAAAATAAGATTTCACACATTGGTGATTCAAAAGCTGAATATTTAGAGAAGTATTTCCTTCCCAAGCTGAGCTAGGAGGAGTATGCAATCAGCCAAAGCAGAGACAGAAATGTTAGGGTCTGTTAGGGACTGCTCTGCTTTGTGCTGAGGCACCTCTATCCAGTTACCCCTGGCCACTCTTCTGAGAGTACTTTTGGTTTAACTTCACTCCAGCAGTCCCTTTCTGACCTATTTCTTTCCCCTACTACTTTCTTTGTTGATTTGCATACCCTTCTTCTCCTTTCAGTTTAAGCAGTGAGATAATAACTTCCTAAAGTTTCCCTTCCTCAAATTATACCCCCAGCATGATGGCATCTGTCACAATACTAATCTTTCTTTGTATTTTGCTTCTGTTCTTTAGGTCTTTCTTTTATAGTTTATTTAGACTGCATTAGGGAATCATTAGATTAGGAAAGACATTATAACATCTAATGAAATCTGGTCCCATTCTTGATTGATCATAAATCACCAGGAATTACTAACAAAAACTTTCACCCTTAATAAAAAATTACCATATGTATTATTTTGAAGATTGGGAAATAAAATCTTCCTTTTGAAAGTTGTAGCTTTGTAATATATGCCTGCAAACAGATTGACATAGCTGGTACTATAAAACAGAGCCCTTCATGACAAATACTGTAAAGGTTTTTTCATCAGGAGGTAAATGCTGGTAAAGGAAGGAAAAAAACAACAAACCAACACTGAAGAAAGAAAAATTACTGAGTCACTAACTGAAAGTCTTCAATAAATAGTTCATTTTCTTATATATATGAATATGCACAGGAAAAATGCATCTTCTAAATTATGTATGAAACTCAGAGATTTTATACACAGGTCTAAATTCTGGTCTGTATTTTCTTCCCCACCCTTTGATTATATGGCTTTAGAAAAGCACTATGCTGCCAAAGAGGATTAAAGTGGATTTGAGATCCTTGATGGTCCTATTATTTCAAGCATTTAGGAACAGACTTTTCTTTTTGTTCAGTATTAGGCAAACTGACAGCCTTCAACTTATCCTTCCTGCTGTGGTTCACTGTGTAATGTCTGTAGTCTCCTTAGCCGGAGCTGATTTCTGGGTACCTGTCACTCTGGTTTTCTCTTAATCTAGTCCATTTTCAACATTACAGAGAAAAACTATGAACATTCAGTTAAAGCTTATATAAAATGTAGCTTAGTCTTCCTAGTAATGTTAATCTTGGTCCCAATCCAGCAAAGCTCTTAATATTTCTTAATATTCTCACTGCATTCAGAAGAAGAATTAAAAATCAAACATATACCTAAGCATGGAATCAGCTGAAGGCTTTCAACATTGTCTATGTTATGACAATAAAAACAATGAGAACACGGAAAAAACATGACATTGTAAATTAGGAAGGGCAGGAGGGGCATAAGAAACATTTCTAAGATTAGGTTAAAACCAAAAGAATATAACATTTCATTTTTATGCTGATTAATGTAGCTTGGCCACAGAATCTTAAACTAGAGCTAGTTATATACTGCTGATATGGATCTTTGTTTAAGATGTCTCTCTTTCCTCTGAAGAGTCAGATGGCTCACAGTGGATGAAGCCAAGCTAAAGATCTCTCTGGGTAACTGTACTGTGTTAAAAAAGGGCCAGAGACTGAGGTCAGTGCTGTACCATAGCATCCTTACTGACTAATTGTTAACAGCACTTCCTGGCCCTCTCTTTTGGAATCCTTCAGCTTGCTCTCTCCAAGACAAATTTCTTACAGAGGTAGTTAGCCCTAAACACTGTGGACCACAGCCAGCTGGCAACACTCAGCCTTTCAGCAAAAGATCAATCCCTACTTTTATTTAGCAATATAAATGGAACTTCAGCTTCCATGGTTGGGAAATAGCTTAGAAAATTAAGCTCCCTTTGTGAGGTGCCTTGCTAAAGATCACATGTCTCTCTTTCCCCTACTTTTCCCCTTCATGATCTCTCTTTTATTGCAAGGGTTATAAAATCTTTTTAACTGTATAGATTAATTTTTCAGCCTCTCTGTCTTCCTACAGCTAAAATATGCTATCATTCCTCTGTCTCTGGTCTGGTAGAGTTACTGAAAACCTTGCAGAAAAAAAAGGACTTTGAAAAGGAACTCTTTAGGTTTTAAGTAGTCCATTCTCTACTTCAGTGGGTACAAAACGAAAACCTAGAATCAGAAGTTTTATAGTGTCATCGTCATCAGAAGCTGTTTTTATTCTTTTTCTTGATTGTCTTCCAAAGGCCTAAATCAGATTGTGGCAGCAAGCAAATGTTTCAGTTTGTTGAATGTTGTGTGTGTTGCATTCTGAAATCCCAGTTTAGTCTTATCAACTGCATAATAACCAAATAAAGGGCAGAAAAAAACGTTCATATTCTTGAAGTGATTGGAAACACTTAAAACATGACTAAACAATGAGAAGGAAAACAATTCTAAAACAAATAGAGCAGCTTCCTCTGAATGCCCTAATGAGGGGCAATGTAATTTCCTTCAAGATAGATCCAGTAACCATATATCAGCTATCTCAGCCTTTTAGAAATTTCCTGATATCTTCATTTTTTCTTTTGCCTGACACTGAAAATAAAGCCACTCTCTGAATCAGTTTCTACTCTAAACTCTGTAGTTCTGAAATTTGTCAATAGATTATGCTGTAGTTTTGGGTATGAACTATTTTTGTGGTATATCCTCTTGGTCTGATTATAATTGGAAAGACAGTTTGTAGAGCAGTGAGCATACCAAGGAATAGCTGGTACGTTTCTAAGAAAAAAAAAGAAAGAAAAAGACAACAAAGAAACAAACAATAATAATAAATTAAATAAAAAAACCACACTCATACACACAAAACCACAAACAAATCCCACCAAATCACTGATCTCAGAAAATCCAAAAGGAAAACAAGGATTTTAATGCATGCACTAAGTAATATAGGTCACCTTGCTAAGAAAGTACTTGAACTACAAGATGGTGAAAATATCTCAGTAAATGGAGAAGTCAGCAATCACTTTATTTAACTGAATGGTTTGCAGGCATGCTAACATGTTTATGATACTTCAAAGTAAATGAAGGAGGGTTGAGATAAATTCTTGCCATTCAAAATGACATAATGGTAACAGTGGCTCTGAAAAATTGTAAGATATTATTCTTGAGCAATTGCTGGAAAGTGATACATGTAATTATGGTAGATTACATAAAACAGATTTCTCTAAAACAAGGAGAGTGGTTTTATGGCTATGATATGTGGGCAATGGCATTCATTTTCCTTAATTTATTGACTTAAATAAGATAACTTGCACATTGGCAGAAGTATACCAGTCATGAAAGATATAATATTGAGTTTAAATACGTCTATCAACAATTGTCAAAGACACCATTATATAATGCAGCTACTAGTAATGTGCTTGGTAGCCAAGTGTTGCCAAAAGATTGCAGCTAAAGGAATCAAAAGCTAAATATTCTCATTGCTATGTATTTCATATGCTGGGAAGCTAATAAAAATAGCATTGTAAATACCTAGTTCAGAAATTGTACATAAAGTATCCAAATTAAAGTTTTTATGTCAGGACATAAAATATGAAGCATCAGCCACATCACTGGATGTGCACTTTTCTTGCCTTACTGGGTGGAAAAGCAGCAGCATTGATTTCATTTTCATAGTGAGAAAGACAAACTTTCAATAAATCCACAAAAGTTCCCAAGAATTGTAAAGAGATACTGATGAATCTACAACTGCCTGAAAGGGTGTTGTAGAGAGGGAGCTGCTGGTCTCTTCTCACAAGTAAGTCATGACAGAACAAGAGAAAATGACCTCAAGCTGCACCAGGGGAGGTTTAAACTGGACATTAGGAAAAATGTTTTCACTGAAAGGGTTGTCAGGCACTGGAACAGGCTGCCCGGGGAAGTGGTTGAGTCACCATCCCTGGATGTGTTTAAAAGATGTATGGATGTGGTGCTTGGGGATATGGTTAGTGGTGGGCTTGATAGAATAGAGCTAATGGTGGGACTTGAGAATCTTAAAGGTCTTTTCCAACATAGATGATTCCATGATTCTATGAATCAAGCTGCTTAAATTCATTAATCATACAGATGCTACCTCAGAGTAACAGATATTGAAATGTCTGGTAGCAGTCAAGATCAAACTAGAGAACATACACAATTTTTAGTAGTCTTGGAACTATACCAAGGCAGCAAATGTAAGAGATAAGGAAGTTCAAAATGTTCCTTAGGTGAATGACTCTATTTCAGCTGTGCAGGACAAATGTCACCTTACAGAAAGAACACTGAAGTTTGTTAAGGAGTGTCTCTGTTTAGCCAAATCCAGTAACACTGGTTTTTTTTAAAGCAACCAGGATGACAAAGAAAGATTCTAGTGGTAGTAAGAAGCAAGGCTGTAGCCACTGTTAGTTTCAGTCTTTCTGTAATATGCTGTAACAGTCAGAAAAACACATATGTACATGGGCTGAAGCCAATGGTGAAAGAAAATATGCCATGTCCAGAAATCCAGAGCTCACATTACTGGAACATTTTTCAGGTTTGTAAATTGTTTTTATTACTTATTAGTTTTAAGAAGTCTTTTTAAGCCATAGGGTCACACAAACACTTTAATAAAAGTAAGCTTAACAAGTTTCTCAATTCCCTTTACATATTGTCATGATTCCTGTTAGGGGGAGGGGTGGTCAAAGTTCCCTTACCTATCTCCCTCTGTGTAATGCATGGGTAGAATGGGAACAGAGCAGAGGAAAACATTTCACTTTGTGGAGAAAGTTGATAACCTAGGAAAGCAGGTTATGATTTCCTAAGCTCATTTTGGCAAAGCACATACATCATATAAAAATAGCAGTATTTCTAAATATTAATCCATTTGCCACATGTATAGATTTTCAGCGTTACTGGAGTTTCACATTTAAGAGCTACTGAAGTTGCATATTTTATTCATGAACAAAAATACCAAAATGGCCACACGTAGCTCATACACATGGGGACATCCTGTGGCCCTAAGCATGCAAACAAAACTTCTTTACTCCATTTCTAGGTCTTTTTTCTTAGCATTTTGCACAACTGACCTCTAACCTAAAGGCTGCTGCAGAAAGACCCCATCACACCCTTTCTGAGTTATGAAACAAACATGAGAAATATTTCCTTCTTAAGATTCTGTTATATCTCATTCATCTTATCATTGTTTTCCCTCTGCAAAGGTATGTCAAGCTTTTTCCAAGCCCCCAAGGCAGCACAACAGTATTATAATAACATTTGCTGAAAGCTCTCAGACAGACCTCATACACTACAATTCCTAGTTGACTGGCACACCCATGTGTCAGTTCTTTTAAATCATGTGTCTCAGCAGGTTTTACACACATACTCATTCATAATGTCTAAGATTGTTGGGTTTGGGGGCTGATTTTCTTTTACCATAGATTGACATATTGTTGAAAAGAGTCATAGGTTACTTTCCCTAATGGCTGCTGCTGTTGGAAATTTGGTTGTGATTTGGGATGAAATATTAATGTCAGTAGTAGCTGCTTTGTGTTTTAATGCTATGTAGACTTAAATAATAAAAGCAGTTATATTAAAAAGCTATCCTAGCAATTTACCATAATATTTGTTATATTGTGATACCTGACGAGACTGAAATATGATTTTACTTATCTTCCAAATGCAGGTCTTTTTTCCATATAGGACTATTTTTTTTTTTAGCAAGCAAACATCTGTGGCTTAAAGTTTCTTAAGGTGACAGTGTCCAGCTTTATCAACTTCATAGAATCTTATTCCAGAGAAACAAACCCAGGCTGTTCTGAACTGCATTCAGGACAAGCTCATTCACACCTCATGGCAGATAATTAGACTATTGTGCCAACTAAATTAACTGTTTCTAATTTATCAAACCTGAATTCTGTACTTCACCTGCAGAAACCCAACAACTTAGAGACTCAAGCAGAAGTCACCTGGTAATGTTTGTGTTCATTTATTTTGGTGCAGATAAATTGCTCAGTTGGTGCTGAAAGTTATTCTGTTTTAAACGATGTGTTTGAAACAAATAAATAAATAATTAAACCATGAAAATGTTGCATCTTTAAGATATCATACTCATCAATAGTTTCTCCAAGCTACCATTGAATTAAATGGAAAATACATCATACTCCAAGTGAATTAAAGTGTATTTGTTGCCTGGAAGATAGGTTAGGAATAATGGTCAATGTATATAATAACTGATGAATATTTAAAAACTGGCAGAGACCAAGCTAAGGAGAGGAGAGTGTTAGTACACAGACAAGAAGATGCAAAATGAGGTGCTAAAGCTGGACATATGATTAATCGATCAGCCAGCACATTTACTGAGTAATACAATGGCATATCTCCAGTTACAGAAATTGGAGGGAGTCCAAAAGGGTCCCCCAGAATACCTAGTGTGCATTCATACTTGTGATGGAATATCATTTGCCCCAGGAAAGTGGAAAGGCTGTTTTGGGACAGGACACAGATCAGACATGAGATAGTTGTGAACAGCTGTCCTCTTTTACTTTGTGGTTATTTTTTTTTTACCCTAAAGGTAAAAAAGAAAGCAAGAAACAGTCACTACAGTGTCATATCCTAGACAAATGCTCTCCTGAAGAAGAATGAACTATTATGCTCTTTCTTTTGTATACCAACACAGACCCTGTTTCCTGCAAACATTTTTAATGTGTGACTTCTAGGCAGGTATTCCTTCAGCAAAAAAAATACTAATCTTTTTGGGCACAAACCGGTTTTGACTTATTTTTTATTGTGCTGCTAAAACAATTTTGTGTGGCTCCTGCTACTGTTACTGTAAGAAAAACAGATATAAACTGTGACAAAAATAGTAGACCCATGGACCTTACTTTACATTTGCTTTGTTTATTTGTTTTCCTTAAAGAATCAGGTGATCGGTTCTGTTAGCCTGGTCATCACTTTCTGCTTGAGAAAGTGAGCAGCTGATCTCAGGTATGGAAACAAGTCTTAATTGTTAAGTTATGCCACACAGCTAATTCCTGAGCCATTGTCATGGCTTAACCCCAGCCAGCAACTAAGCACCACGCAGCCAGTCACTCACTTCTTATTTCCAGTTGGATGGGGAGGAAAATGGAAAAAAAAGTTAAAAGTCATGAGTTCAGATAAAAACAGTTTATTAAAGGAAATTAATTAATTATAAAAATAATAATAAAAATTATAATAATTGTAATGAAAATTAATATAACATCAAAAAGATAAATAAAACCCAAGAAAAGACAAGCGACACACAATGTAGTTGCTCACCAGTCTCTGACCAATGCCTGAGCAATGATTTGTACTTCCCATTTTATGTACCGGGAATGATGTTCTATGGTAGGGAATATCTCTTTGATATTCAGGTCAGCTGTCCTGGCCATGGTCTCTCTCAGCTTCTTGTGCACCTCCTTGGTGGAAGAGCATGAGAAACTAAAAAATCCTGGATTTAGCATAAGCATTACTTACGAACAACTAAAATATCACTGTGTTATCAACATTATTGTAGCACAAAATCCAAAACACAGCATGGTATCTGCTATTAGATAGAAAATTAACTCTGTCCCAGCAAAAACTAGGACAGTGCCTCAGGTGTCTGTGGCATTTGTTGTTGTTGTTCTAAGTTGTCTTCAGATATTTCTTTTGAACCACAGACTTACTCATAGCATCTACCAGCTGTGCCAGCTGCTACCAGATCTTACCTTTTATCATGCAAAAGTATTTCCAGTCTTTTCTTAAGGCCAATCAGAAAGCAAATGTGTACTGCTATTAAGGTATCAGTATGAACCACTTCCTATCTGGGTCCTTCTGAAGATATCCTCATCTAATCTACTCAGTCTTTTGGCTGAGTGTGAATCTGTGCCAATCTATAAGCAAATTCAGGCTGGAAATCTGTTGATAGCATGATGGAGATTGCCATTTTGTTTCAGGTTACATCACACAGTTGTGAGAAAAGCAGGAAGTCTGAGCATGGCTTTGATTATCTTTGCATGTGCAGTTATCCAACTCACATGTCACGCAGTAAACCAGACATTCTTGCCATTTGCATCTAGAAAGAACAGGGGCTACTGCAACATATGGGTATTCCCTGGGCATTAGATAAAGAGGTCCAAACTGTGCCAAAAAAATAAAGTATTGGAAATTATACATAGATCACAGTATGAATTGTAATGGTAGTCTTGGACCTGGTTACCTGGAGAACTTCCATAGATAGGAAATAGGGGATCTTTTGTGTTCCACAAGTCAGACTCAAGTGAGACTACCTCCCTCTCTCCCACTGATGGTAAGAGATGCTGTGTTGCTGAAAACCTGAATCTGATGATATATAATAAATGACACAAGCATGGGAACTGCATTGTCTGGAAAAGAGACAGAAGTGAGACTGGTCTGTGGCTGCTTTGGCATAAGTAGCTGGCTTTGATAAATGAAGAGCTTTTGACACTGATGTCCTAGGCGAGTCAGGACCTGGACACTAAGAAACACTGGAGACACATGTAGAGCTGCAGGTGGAAGGAACCACACACAGAAGATAAAAGAATGTGCCTTGTTCTTCCAGATGAAATTTTTCTCAATGTGGAGACATGTCCATATGGAAACTTCCTGTATGCATTCTTTTTTTCTTTTTTTTTTTTTCTTGACCTTAACTTCCAATGTAGCAAGAAAGTTAGTGGAATTGTAGGTGGCCTGACACCTGAGCCTTTCCTGTGGACTGTACCCCTGACTAATAGGGAAGAGTGTGGGAATTTTGTATGCAGTCTTAGAACTGAAGGAAATCCCTTATGAGTGTTTCTTCCCTGCCTGTCTGTGCTCTTGCTGCTGCTGGAATGTGATGCTCACAGTTTAGTGTATCTAGGTTCCTGCTAACTTGCAACAGACTGTGGCAATGAGTCTCTGCAGATGCAATGTCTTGGAAGGTGGCTGCAGTTTGTTACACGCTGTGGCATCGGTCAGAAAATGTGGCTGTTTTCATCAGCACCTGCAGGTATTACTCATTGCTACCTTTTCTCAGAGATGCCATTATTTCATGGTGTCAGGGAAAGAAGTGAAAACAGCAGGCATACATCCAAGGTCTTTTTTGAATAAAGAACTGATGACAAGGAAGATGAACAAATGAGGCACAGGATGAAGGAGAAGTGTATTGGCATAACACTAGTTTATCCTGCAGGCCTGAAGCCACCCAGATATTCAGAGAAGTTTAAAAATGAACTATTTATCCAAGAGTACTGCCAGAATTAAAAGGGAGCTTGTTGACTGACTGGACTGAGCATCTTCCATAATATCTTAGAAGGAGAAGTTAATGTGAATGGAGACCTGCACATGTCAGAATTAATCTGCAGGATGGAATACTCTGTATGCATGTTGTTGTTATTTACACCATTGAGGAAGAACACTCTTTGTTTCATAGATCTCAAGCAATTTATAAAGAAACAATTGTGTCCTGAAAAGAAAACCGAAAAGTACCAATCACATTGTCATTGTCAGAGTAGTCAGGGACCTGATTCACTAGACAATGTGATAGAAGTCACAGATGCTGTATATTTTTAGAAGACATGATAGTTCAAAATTTTCTGTTCTAGTTAAAAAATTTATTTCTTTTTTTCCCTTGCATATACTTAGCAGGAAAAAAAAGCCCTACTTTAACACCAGATCTCGCCCATAGGGAAATTTCTCATCCTGTTTAGAAGTGCACCTGCAGAAGGTGTGCTTAAAACAGTACAGTAACATTGGGAATATTTTTTACTGTTGCATTGTACGACTGCATTTTCTTATAAAATAGGAAGAAACAACATGGTATTAATGTAATATACAAAAACCCCTTGATGATACTAATATGCATTAGGAAATTAGAAGCACTAAATGTTTCTTGATGCTTGAAATGCTGTATACCACAATCCAAATTATAACAGCTGAGACATTAAAACAAATTTAAAACATTCAGATTCATCCTGCAAGTGGTGACAGATTTATGCTAAGGTTTCTATATGTGTGTCCTAAATGAGACTCAAATGATGGAGCATCTGAGCAAAACACACAAAGTGGGCAACATGAAAAGTTGTTCCCTAAGACAGACTGGATATGATTCATAGTAAAACATAAAATGAACATAAACATGATAATAACAATAAGAAGCTGAGCCTAGCAAACTAACCAAAGAATTTATGCTTGCAAATGTGTCCCACATGTCTAATTTTGAAATTTTGAACACAATTTTACTGCTTTACCTTTTAATGGGGTGAGTTAATACCCTAGTTTCTAATGAAAGCAATGCAAATGCTCTCCAAGTATGCATCAGCCATGTCACCTTAGTGGCAGAACGCTCAGTTTTGTTTCTATCTCATCCAGCTTAACTGTTTTGACTCTTTTCAGGTTGTAAACCTAAAAAAGTGATTTTCCACTCTGCTTAGATTCCATAACATGCTTATATGTAACAGAGGATATGGGGAAACAGGTAGCTATAATTGCTATGATAAAATAGAGTTTCCACAGAAAATACTGGTTTGTCAAGGCTGAAATGTGGCATATTCACCACTGATAACAGAGTGGAGAGAGACATTTACCAGAGGAAAAGTAAGAGTGGCTAAAAATGTTATCACTCATGGTCTTTGAAGTTACTCAGATCTATTAAGCATCTTGTTTTAAAACTAACACAAATTTGAAAGATGGTGCAAAATGTGGGTGTGAATAAATTTGGGTTTCCCAAATCCTAGATGGGGCCTACAAATATAGATGCAGTAAAAAACCCCAACTTTTTAAAAACCACCATTTGCAAAAACCTTGATATTGGTTAATTGTTAAAAGCCATCTCAGTCTGGAGAAGTTTCATTGCTATAAATTCAAAGCAGAAATGTTGGGAAGAAATATGATTAAGAAACACTCCCTGTTCTTAAGATTTGCTATCATCTTAGTCTAGGTGTCTATTCACATCATTATTCCACATAAAATTTTCTTCAATAACTTTCTGAACATCATACAAACACAGGACTAAATGTTCTCCTCTCCTACACAGTGACAGTGAGAAATTAATCTGTAACAGCTCCTTCTGATGAAAAAGTGGTATTGAAAGTCTTGGCCTTAGAGATTCCAGCAAATGATGCTGTTATCATCTGGATAAGGATATCCTTGAATAAGGAACTGATTGGATGGCCAAACTCAAAGAGTTGCAGTCAACAGCTGAGTAGGGAGCAGTGATGAGTGGTATTGCTCAGGGTTTGGTATTGGGGTTTGTACTGTTTAACATCTTTGTTGGCGACATGGACATTGGGATTGAGTGCACCCTCAGCAAGTTTGCCAACAAGACCAAGTTGCGTGGTGTGGTCAACATGCTGGAGGGAAGGAATGCCGTCCAGGGCACCTTGACAGTCTTGAGAGGTGGACTGGTGCAAATGTCATGAAGTTCAACAAGGCCAAGTTCAAGTTCCTGCAGATGGGTTGGGGCAATCCCAAGCAAAAAGACAGTCTGGGCAATGAATGGATTGAGAACAACCCTGTAGAGTAGGACTTGAGGGTATTGGTTGACGAGAAGCTCAATATCACCCAGCAATATACACTTGCAGCCCAGAATACCAACTGTATCTTGGGCTGCATGAAGAGAAGCATCAATGAGGTGATTCTCTCCCTGTGCTCCACTCCACCTGGGTACTGTATTCACCTCTGGGAACCCCAGCATAAGAAGGACATGGGCCTATTGGAGCAAATCCAGAAGAGTGCTACAAAGATGATCAGACGGCTGGAACACCTCTCTTATGAGGAAAGGCTGAGAGAGTTGGATTTGTTCATTCTGGAGAAGGCTCTGGGGAGACTAGGTACCTAAAGGAGGGCTACAAGAATGCTGGAGAGGGACTTTTTACAAGGACATATAGTGATAGGATAAGGAGTAATGGAATCAAACTTAAAGATGGTAGATTTAGATTAAATATAAGGAAGAAGTTCTGTGCAGGTGGTGAAGCACTCAACAGATTGCCCCTGAGAGTTTGTGGATGACCCATCCCTGGAAATGTTTAGGGCCAGGTTGGATGGGGCTTTGAGCAATCTGGTCTAGTGGAAGGTGTCCCTGCTCATGATAGGTGGTTTGAAACTAGATGACCTTTAAGGTCCCTTCCAAGCCAATCCATTCCATGATTCTGTGATTTGTCTTATTTTTTTTGGAACTGTGAGCAATTATTAGTGTCAGAGCCCCAACAATCATTGCTGAAAGCTTTTTTAGCAGCACCATAGCCACATATGTCAGTAGAAGTTAAGAAACACAAAGATATTTCCATCCCCTTTCATAAGTGTAATATTTATACCTGACTAACGTAATATGAGCTGACAAAAACTTGATGTTTGCTGGAGGTTATTTCTAACAAAAACAAAGTAGATTTTTATCCTCTAAGCCTACGGTAGTCTTTTTAAGACAAAAGATTATCTAATGAGGGTGGTCCATTTTATAGATTTTCCTGCATGTAGAAGAATCTATCTTTACTCTTTCCATTTGGGAAGTTACAAAGCCAGCATACAGGTGGCCAGGAAAGGCTGGACTAACCTTTTCCAATTATGCACTAGCTGGGTCATTGGGAATGCCTGCTGGCATACATTACATTATGTGGGGCAACCGTTTGATGGTAACACAACACTACCCAAAGTCAGTTTTTAAATACACGTGGATTTGCATGAATCCCTATGTGTATTTGTACCAGAACTGTTTACTATTGGATCATTAATCATTCAGGTATCTCTGGTCTAATACTGATCACTTGGAGTCCCTGCACATTCTCAAGAGGAACTACAGAATAGCATTTTATATTTCTTCCAACAGCCACCATGTGTTTTCAATAAGAGCAGCAGTCTGCAGGTGCAGTTATCTTTTGCAGTACATAAATTTTAAGGAGACTGAAATCTTTTTCTCCCCTAACAAAGACCTCTGAGACTTGCCATGCAGTTGAGACCTTGCCATTGAGGTGTAACCTTTGACCTCCAGTGCAACATGCAGCAGAAGAAAGCAAACTCCCTGATCCGTACAGAACACCTGCCTCAAACATCTGCAAGCAGCAGAGTCAGCAATTTAATGAACTGGCTTGTTCACAGCCCTGTGATTACAATAGTTCTGCAAAGATTCTTAAGAAGGCCAAAACTAAAAGAGCTCAAAATAGTTTGTATGATTTATAATACTAAAATACTGACCTTTTACAGACTTGGTATGATGAAGCCTCATACTTCAGTTTGATGAAGCCTGTTAAAAACACCAGCCCACATGCCTTACATGCTAATGCTTATTGTGCTTAGTGATTTTATTCTCCCTTTTACTTATGGACTTGTACCCATTTGGAATACCCAGTGGAAGGTAACTCTACCATAAGAAAACCTCTGGTTTTGTATTTCTCCATTTGTGACTAATATTTATACCTGCTTGTTCAGTGATTTGAGATCCCTCAACGAAATTCTTTTCTTACAGTTTGCACAAACCAAGTCACTGTAAGCATGACATATATAAGTCCCTACAGATCTGTCTTGTCTCTCAAGCTTGTTAGGAACTCTGCTGTGAATAATATAGTATTTCAAGCCTTGGGTTTTTCCACTGGGAGAGGAGGGGTGGTTGATTGAGGAGGGGGTGGTTCCTGAAAGGAAAACAGTATGTATTTCCACCCATTCTGGTTGTTGCACAAGAATGGGCTGCTTGGGAAACTGTTCTGTGGGAGAACACAAAGCTCCTTTGGCACCCTGCTGGGTCACTTCTTCCTACATACCCGGGTCTATATGGGTGTGTAGGATGAAGTAAGTGGCACCTGTTTTCAGAGCTCTACACCGCCTGGCTATGCTTTGTGACAATCTAGTCAGATACGATCTCTTTTTAATAGTATATTAAGTAAGCTTAGTAAGTATGGTAATCATACTGTATTCTGAGCAGTACATCTCCTACTGAATTTAAGTTCTTACTTGCTTAGAACTTGAAGTCACACTGAAATCAAGGAATGATAATGTTAAGCGAAAAAGACTACCCAGTATAAGGTCCAACATGTCCTTTTTATAAACACAGTATAACTCTTCTTCCACTGTAAAACTTGTAAAACAATTTTCTGCTGAGCCTTTGCCAAATATAAATCTTACTTAGTTATCTAGAGCATCCTAATTGAGTCATTAGCTCTTCCCACTTATCTGATCATTGCTAAGCCTGTCTTTCTTATTTGGCCACAACTTTTTCCTTGCTTCTTTCTACTGGAAAAAAAAAATGCACAACATAGTCCATCCCTTTCACCGTAATCAGATTGATAAACCTCTAAGTTCTCTAGGATTTTAAATGAGGAGAGCTTGCCCTTTTGTTAACCTGAGAGTTGGGAGGTTGGTTTCCCAGATGTATTTATGTACTGCAAATTGCAATGTTGCAGAGCATAACTTCAGTGCCCAGACTTATTTCCTTAGATAAATCATTTCCCTAAATGTCTTAAAAAATGAGATTTATCCAGTTATCCTCTTATCATAACACCTGTAATGCTGGTACCCTGACTATTCCAGGCAAGGACTTCTGCTAAATATGTTGAAGTTCCCCCTCTATTTAGCTCTTAAATCTCATTCTAGTTAATTTAAAGCACAGGGGTGGGATAGCACAGATAGGAGACACAAGAGACAGATTAATTGTAAGATGTTGCACTATCATGGTATGACAAAAAATCACAAAGTCTGAGAAGTGCTTTCAGGTGCTCAAGATACACCACTCACTATAACTTCAAAAGTAAATAAGTTTGTTTTGAGTATTGACCAACTCTTTAATGTGATGCAAGGAGGAAAATTAACTGCAGACGTGTTTTTTTTTATTTAGTCTTCTATCACAGTTGCTTTCAAGCTAAGTTTTTAACACACCAAACAATCATTGTTTCTTTTAAATGTCCCTAAAATTTTCTTCCTATTATTCTGTTGTAAGCATGATTCTAACCTAATTAGAGAACTCCTTTACTCTGATGGAAATGTTGTGAGCATGTAGGGACAGAAAGGACAGATTTATGGGTTCCCAGATGATTCGATTCCATTCCATTCCAGTTCTCTGCCAATGCCCCTCTTTCCCGCCTCTGAATCATTTTAGTACAAGTTTTGTATGATGAAAATCCCTAAGAAAATACCAGAAAAGACTTTCTTGCTCAAATGAATCTCTAGTCTCATAGACATCTACTGGAATAAAGAATTAAAATGGTCTTCAGTAAGTATATTCACTATAAATTACATACATAGACACAAAGTACCTCAAAAGTGCACAAGAGAATTTATCCATATCCATGTCAGATCCAAAATAGGAATTTTTAATTTTTTTTTTTTTCATTTTAATGAAGGAATCCTCCATTGTCTAGCATTGAAAAATCTTGCCATTAGGAGTGTACCTCAGGAATTGCTACTGACTCCTCTACTGTTTAACATTTTCCTTAATGACCTGGATAAGAGGACTAAGTGCACCTCAGCAAATTTGCAGATGATGTGAAACTGGGAGGAGCACTTCACACATCAGATGGCTGTGCTGCAGTTCACAGGAGCATAAAGAGGGCTGGAGAAATGGGAAGAGAAGAGTTCATGAAGTTCAGCAAAGGGAAAAGGAAAGTCTGAGGAAGAATAATCCCTAGCCCTGCACCTTTACAGGCTGGGGTCTAACTGGCTGGAAAGCACCTTGTCAAAGAAGGACCTCTGGGTCTGGGAGAACACCATATTGACCATGAGCCTGTATTGTACTGTTGTGACAATAAAGGCAACGAAGGTCAACAGCAGCCTAGGCTGCGTTGGGCAAAACAATGACAGCAGGTCAAGGAAAACGATCCTTCCTCTTTGCTCAGCATTACTGTGACATACCTGGAGTGCTGGGTCCACTTCTAGGCTCTCTAGTATAAGAGAGACATGGACATAGTGGATTAAGTGTGGCAAAGGACGACAAAGGTGATTAAGGCATTGGCGCATCTTCAATATTAGCAGATGCTGAGGGAGCTGGGACTGTTCATCCAGAAGAGAAGGTTCAGGGGGGATCTTATCCATAAGTGTAAATATATGGGGGTAAGCATACAGAAGAGTGATCCAGACACTTCTTATTAGTATTTGCTGACAGAACAAGACCCCAAACATGAAAATATGTCTGAACATCAGGTAGCACTTTTTTTTTACTGTGAGGGTGACTCAGCACTGGAACAGGATTGCCCAGAGAGTTTGTGGAGTTTCCACCCTTGGAGATACTCAAAACCTGACTGGAAACCATCCTAAGAAACTTGCTGTAGTTGACCCTGCTTGAGCAGGGAAACTAAACTGGACAATTCCAAGAGACAAACCAATCCAACCAACCTCACCTATTTTGTGTAATTCTGAGTAATCCGGCCTTTGTATGTTAAAATTAGATATGAGTGTTGGAATACATCTCACATGCTGCATGGGACAGATGTCCAGGAAGGCTCTCTGATCTCAGTATTGATAGCAGTGACTCAGCAGTGTTAATAACAATGTTGTTTCTTTTGCTGTGCATTAATTCTCTGACTACATGAAGGGTCAGATGGAATTACCCTCTGTGACAGGTTGTCATTTCACCCGTTCAGCTTCAGGCTGGATTGTACGGAAGTGGGAAAGTCATAATCTACTCTTAGGTTAGTCAAGGGCTCATATGGGACCCAGGAAAATGTTCTTTAAGGAGCTTTAATCTAATAACTTTAAAAACTGGGCAAAAGTAGGTTAGCTTCTAGGACTCTAGCATATGACCAGAGATATAAGACCTTCCTGAGTAAACACTGTCAAGCTAAAGTGGTAAAACATTTGGGAGGCTAATTGTTTCCTTAATCATAAAATAAGGTGGAATGAGTATGTTGTATGTTCAAGATGGTTCTGGCAAGTTTTGTATCAACTACTTCTATCCTCAGCTATCAACAAAGTAACTCTTTCCACATGACAACTGAAGTGATGCTTTTTATTTTGAAAATGATACTTGTTTTTTAAAACTAGAACATATGTTTTAATTTATTGTTTTCTCCTCTAGAAAATGTACAGGTTAAAAGAGACATTTACTAATGGAAAAGTCTGCTTTTTATTAACAATGACTGTCAAGATAAAACAAAACAAAATACCTTCAATAGACTTAGTTCCAACAATTTTACTTTCCTCAGCTTGCAATTTCTTCAGTTCTTTAAAAATTATAGCACATAAAGCATAAAGAGATAGTCATTGCAAACTAAAATGATAGGACTTTGCTCTAAAACAAACAAACAAACAAACAAAAAACCCCTAAAATAAAAGAAATTATTGTGAAAAGCATATGAAGTAATTAGCATATTGAGTTGTTCTGAAAGCTGCTGGCAGTGTTTAGAGATTAAGTCAGCCTTTGGCATTGCTGGTCATTATTTTTTTCAGTGTTGTATTTTTAAAGGGAAATTTTAATGAAAGGCTATTGGATTAGTAGTTTGGAAAAAAGGGTTCGTGTTATGAAGCAGATTTTTAATGGAAGTCCATGTGTGTGGCAAGGACAACAAAAGGAATTACCTCTGGTAATGAAAATTGCTAGATATGCTTTATGCCAAGCTCTTACCTGAAAGTACAACTTTGAATAACAGCTAGTTCATCTGTGATCTTGGGAAAAAGAAATTAATCTTTTCCTTTGCAAAAGAAATAGAACAAAACAAAACCAAAGGAGAATCAAATAGCTCTGAGAAATTTGGATATTTTCTCATGAAAGGGAGCTTTAAAAGAGTGTATCAGAATCACAGGAGTGTATCACGATCACAGCATCATCAGAAACTGATCACCAAACATTAGAAAAGGATGTTTATCATTGTTGCATTCCATCTGGTCAGATCAAAGCAAAAAGGCCATTTTTGGAGGAGTCACATTTTCTTCTACAGGAAATCTTACTATTTCCTATAAGCACAAATGATGACTTGACTTAAATTTCCAAAAATCCTCTCCTATTTGGACACAGTTAAATGTTTCTCAAAACTGTTGTGATCTTCAGTGTCATTGACTTATACAAGATTTAAGTAGATCCAAATGTACTGACCAAAATAAAAACGATCTCCAGATCCTCAGTTAACATAATATCATCAAATGCACTTCATCAGCAGAGAAGCTTGTGAGCTGAGTTTAAGACAAGGTGATTGTCTTGTTGCAGGATTCACAATGAAAGCCTCCAAAGTCTGAGAACCATACAAAATATTTGCATTAATTTCTCTACTTTTCTTTTTATCCAGGACAGAATGCTTTGGAAAGCTCTTTTAGCATTAAGTTACTCTTCAGATATTTACTGTTATTTAAATATTGTTAGTTGTTGTTAACAACAACACAGTTAGTTGTGCTGCTCAAAGAAATCTCTCTTCACTTTATTCTTCAGATTCCAATGAGGGCCATTATAATAATCAGAAATAATGATAGATCTCATTCTCATCTGATCAGATAGTACAAGTGCAATGAAAAGCAGTTTTCTCTGGGCATTTATTATGAAAGTATCTTACAAATATGTTATTTCCAGGATACAAAACAAAAGATAAAAATAAGAGCTATGTTTTTTCTCTATTTGATATGTTGCCATAGGCAATCTTGGGATCCTTGATAATTTTGTAATATTTCTAAACCACTTTGATCTTATTCCTTTTATAAGCTGGTGGAAGCAATTTTGCGTAGCCAACCATGTTCTGTTAGCTACTTTATGCCATCAGCTCCTAATTACACCAAAAAAATTAACATTCCCTAGACAACTTCACTTTTTACTAGGATGAAGTTAATCTGAGATTTACCATTTTACAAAACCCACTTTGTATTAGAGTGAGGAAAGATTTTTTTTTTCTGTGAACCTTAGTTGATGCAGTTTTTTAAAATGAAAATCTATATAAAGAAACACTCCACACAGATTTAAGCAGTAAACAAAATTATTCCATTGGTGATTTTATATTAACTTCTCATTAATATGATAATGTCCTACTAAGTACAAATGTGGTGCTTAGAATCAAAGTGAAGATTAAATAAAAGTAAACGACTGTCACAGACTCAAAATTTTATAGAGACTTTCCAGGTGACTAGTATGTCTGACTGTTAAACAAAGCAAATATGGACCATTTGGAATTACTTGGAAATCCTTTCATCATTTGCTTAAAAGAAATATGTCCCAAATAGTTCAGCACATCATTCTCTGGAAACCATTTAACTAATTTATAAAAACAAGACCACTGTTTAGAGTGTGGCCTGCATCTACCAGGCATAATGATGCTGCCTTATGTTTTGTTCATTCTGGAAACAATCAGTCACACACGTGCCAGGAATAATAGTTACTACATGTTCAGAAAGTACCCAAACACCAGAGACACATGTATCTCATTGACTAAGTGGGGAGTATAAATCTCCACTAACAAGCATCATATTCTGATACTCGTAAGATATTTTATTTCAACTGATGACAGTTTCAGATCACTTTTACATCTAATGCATCATAGTTCAAAAACCATGGAGATAAAGCATGTGAGTAAGAAAAGGAGAGGGCTGTGGTGAACTGAGGAGTGAAAGCTGAAAAAAAAAAAAAGACAAAGAGAAGACAAATGAATAGTTTTCTGCAACAAATATTCAGACCAGCTGGAGATATCAAGCAGACATCAGTAACAAAATATCTTATTTCTATAAATATCATGTAATATGCAGTTATTATAAAATAAAATTTACACAGCCCAATAATACCTGCCAGAAATTAAAACCAGGATGTCTCAGAAGAGCAATCTAATATCCTGGGACCACTCACAGGATTAGGTGTTGCACAATTGCAGGAAACTTAACAGAATCAATTCCATAACAATTCTTTTCATAAATATTACTGGCAGGAACTTGCTTCCTTAAAACTTCCTAATAATCATTTCAGAAAAACAGCCACCAAGTCTACCTTCTTCTAAACCTAACAATGAACTGGGGAACATTCCTGTACACAAAGAAAAAGGAATACTGAAGTCTGTATCAGTTATATCTCTTCAGAAAGATTTTGGTAATATCTTGCGAAGAGTTTGCATGTTTCTGTGGACTACAAAGTGTCTTTTGCTTTTTGAATCATTCTGCCTATGAAGAATCTCAGTCCTTGTTGGAAATGGAAAATATTTTGCCTTCCTGGGTGATGGACAGCCACACCACACTAGTATTATCAACAACAATCTCTTGTTCTCTTGTCTAGTTTACAGAATATTTATGGGAATATATCCTCCAGTGACAGGATTGGCAGCATAGTCTTCCCTTCAACACTTTGATGGGGGAAAGTACGTCCCTTCAACTATATGATTTAGTTTAATGTGCATTCAAAATGACTACACCAGCGTCAATAGGTTGAAACAGATGTAAATCAACATGTCTGAGTTAGATTTAGTAGGTGAACTAACCAGTAAAATGTACTTTACAATGAGGCAATAGACAGAAAACACAACTGACCTACTATAGGCAGGGTACAGAAGTTACTGTCTAGGGGCCCATGGGTTGCCTTAGCATAAAATCAATGATGGTTCAGATTTGATCTCACAGGATCAAAGGATTAGTACATCTGAGAAACGTCAAAGAAAACAAGATTACAGTGCGTGTGATGCATAAAGAACTGAGGGTTAAGTATGCACAGGGTGTCTGCTGGGTCAGCTCGATGGATCTGCTCCAGTTCTCTGAAGTCAGGGTAACCTACTAGCAAATCTTTGCTTAAAATGTATTATTAACACTGTTTGCATTATGGTTTGTCCTAGAAACATTATACATTTCATACTGAAATCTCCATCTTTAAAGTAAGATTAATACAGAATTAGAGGTAGGTAAGCTAATGGAGGACTTGATGGCTGTGATGAGACATACAGCCCCACATGGCCTGGAAGTGACTGCTCGTGGGACCAGAGGGAACCATGGCTCTTCCCAGGGCCCAGGACTCAGGTGGCTGGCTCTCTGCTGAGGGACCTCTTGTTCTCCCTGCTTGTTCTCCCTGCTTCCTGCATCATCATTACTACCATGTGGTTGTCACATTAAACTCTCTGGAAAACAAAACAATACAAAACAACAGGATTGTGCTGTAACCCACTCGAGTGGTTTTAGTGTAGAATGAAACTGGAGGATAAATAACACTGCCTGAACTGCCACAGGAAGGAGTGACAAGATGATCAGGCAGGGGTCCTAAATGGTGTGGTTTAACAGAGTACCCTGAATCCATCTTTTCCACAATGACTCTGGAGATTAGTTCCAAGAGAAACATCCAAACTCTGGACTTTGTCCAGGACCTTGCTAATTGGAGCACCTCTACCTTGTGCAGGAAAAAAAAACCCAGCATTAAGCAGTGTGGCTGGTCAGGCATTTGGTACTGAATGAACCTGTACCTCTTTTGCACAGACTCACAGAGGCAGTGCATAGCACTTCATTACACAGAGAAACTGAGCATATCCTGCCTGAGAATTTATGATGCTTTTCCTAACTCCACTTTACCTACCATAGGAACACAAGACGGTTGTGGTTGGAAGGGCCTCTGGAGCTTATCTGGTCCAAGCCCTCTTCTAAAGTAGGACCATGTCCGGACAGCTTTTAAATAACTCCAGGGATGGACACTCCATAATCTCCCTGGGCAACTTGTGCTAGTGCTCGGTCATCCTCGTGGTGAAAAAGTGTTTCCTGATGTTCAGAGGAAACCTCCTGTGTTTTAGTGTTTGCCCATTGCCTCTGATCTGTCACTGGGGACCACTGAAAAGAGCCTGGCTCCATCCTCTTTACACCCACCCTTCAGATATTTCAACACATTTGTGTCTATTGTGGCTTTGGGTATAGGAAGGGAGAAGCAGAGGCAGTGATCACTTCTGTGATACTGAATTAAAGCATGAGGTTCAGGACAAAACAATTCACTTCTTGTTGTAAATCCAGAAGTAACTTAAACTCTGGTATTTCCTAATTTTCATTTTAAATATATTTTAATAAGTTTTGGGCACGTAATGGAATACACATTTCCCTCCAGTTATAGCACAGCATAAAATTCAAGCAGCATCTCAGGTTTTGCTCTCACATAACAGAGCTAGGTGCATCAGTCACTAAGAACTCTAACTTTACATTAAAGAGTATTTATTTTAATATGTATTACCATTTGAAAACCTTGTGTCGGCCAAATTCTCTTCTCAAAAGCATTTGTGATCACATAAGCAACAATAAATTTGCTTTAATCTCACTTGGAAAATCAGCTTTGGTATAATGTTTACCCTATAAACTTAAAAGAAATAGTCTTCACTTTTCAATTTATATAAATCCTATTTTACTTTAAAAGAATAATAAAAGAAAAAAAACAGTGGCATGAATATTTATAATTTCTATTATTTAGTTTCTGTTGTGCATGCCCTTATGATATGCACGCCTACACATGTATATACTTACGTTGTTTCTAGATATAGTGATGCTTTATTGATAAGCAAAAGTTATCAGGGAGAATCTCTGTCCTGGGTCAAGCTGATGAGGCAAAACTGATAGGTCATGAAGGTCAAGACCTCTTTCAATTAACCCCACACCATGTGAATAGCATTAGGTAATGACTGTTTTAGATGTGCCAGCATGGATTAATTGTATGTCTATTAGCATTTAGACATTGAAGTAGTTGTTAGAGGAATTTACAGTATACTACTACAGTCTTATTACTTGTAAAGTGGCAAACAGTGATAGTTAAAAATACTTTTAACTACAGAAATTTCAGTTTCTAAGCAATAAATTATCATGATGGCCAAAATACTGTCATTAATCAAAAAACTTCAAGGCTTCAGAATGAGGGGCAAGCATGCTCCCATTTCATTAAAGGAGTAGCTATAGGCCCTTATCCAGAAAGCATAGAAGTCAATGAATGACAAGAATGCTAACTGATGAGAAAAATATGGGTATTCTTTAAAATCATCAACAGACATTAAACTTTAAAGAAATGCATATTATTGATGTATGAATTATCAATTTATTCAATCTGCCAGCATAATTAGCTTTTTATTGCTAATCTGTCTACCTTTCCAAAATTCTTTGGCATCTCATATTACTTAACAGAGTACATGCATGTTCATAATTCCAACATTTATAAACATTTCTGAGCAGACCACAAAGGGTTTTCTCACTGAATCAGCGCTCAGAAAATTTCTTTTACTCATTATTTATTTTCCTTCCTATGTATCAAGGGAAAAAAAAAAAAAAAAAAGACATAATAACTGGAAAAGTGGGAAAGTTTTGAAAGATTTGCCTTTTCTCGATTATCATGTTCCACTTAGGATGACAAATGGCTTTAGAGTGTTATATTGGCTCATCACCATAAAACACTTTTGGACTTCATGCACGCTGTAGCTGGGTGCACACAAAAGTGTAGTTGCCAAGCATTCAGGGACACAACTTTTATTTCCGACCTGGAATGAACAAAATATTGCAACCATGTTAGCAGCTACAGTTTAGCCCAAAAGGATATTTGTGTTATCCCGTCTTTGATATTAAGTTACAAAATCTCAAAGCTAAATATTCACTGCTACAAAATTCATCAGTCTGTATGTTTAGATGCACGGATTGCTACAAGCAGATCACCTTTGTACTCTGGCTTTCTCCTTGTGTCAGGACATTATGACCCTTGAACAGTACTCTCCACTCTCTGCAGCCATCCATACATCTGCTCAGGATCAAGGCAATCTGGAGATCATCTTTCCCAGTGAGTGCATTCCTGGTCCAGGACCGGTATATTGGAAGCAAGATAAGCTCTGGTGTGAGACACCAGTGAGAAATACACTTTCTTCTTCCACAGAGTAAGATACATGAAGAAAAGCCCTGGTTACAAATGCAAATACTCGAGAAATGTTTGTGTGCTTCAGTAACAGTGAATGACTTATGGCCTAAGGCCTGGAAAAAGAAAAGTAAGAAGAGAAAGTTCAGAGCAGGTGAATAGATGATACCTCTTGCGCAAAAGAAGAGTGGTTGTGTGTATGTACCTGGAAGAAATCTAAAATTCAGTTCTCTCCCTCTCAATAGCGTAGGTCACTGACCACAGTAAGGACTCAAAAGGTAAACAATTCCTTCTGTGGAAAAGAGAATTTAGTTCTTCATCAGTTTATTAAAGTGACCAATGCTCTGTTCATGACATTAGGATCCCTTAACAGCTGTGTCCACAGGAAGAAGCATAAGAGGGAGAATATACTTCAACTAGAGCACCTTTTAGGATTTGGATTTTTATAATACAACAAATTAGATTGAAAGATTCACTTTTCCAGAGCACGACAAAATCTTGTGCTTGCCTTAGCTTTCATTCAGTTTCGCAGTGCTAGTGCACAGGCAAAATGAAAGCAGAACAACAAGCCTCTCAAAACACTTCCATATCCACTCCATTCTAATTAATTTTTCATTCTCCCATACCTCAGCAAGCCACTCTCAGTAGGAATGTAGGAAATATATTTTGCCTAAAAAGGACACTTTCCCCAACATTTCTGCACTTGAAAATACCAAATAATCTAAATTAAAATATTTGCATTAACAGTTTTGCATTTCTGTGCATCTAGAAGGAAAAAAGTTTATCAAAGTCAGAGTGCAATTGCCAATAAGAGGAGGAAGAACACAAAGGACTATCTCATAGAGCAGATTTGCATCTGGGGCTCCACCACTGCAAGGAAATATTTGAACAATAAAATTTTACTTTTTATGGTCTGGATGTCTGTTTTTCCCTGGCCAGATTTATTCTTATGACAAATAAAGTATGGTGGTTCTCTGAACAATCCTGATGATATTTAGGCAAAGAATTTGACAAAATAAAGAGACATTGTTTTCCCTATGGGATCTTCAGTTTGGGCTGCACTTTACTACCTACACTGAAGAAAAAAAAGCTCTTTCCCAAAACACGAGAGACGTGAAGTGGCTTATAACAGTCCTTGCCAATGTTTTATTGCATGACTAATGCAGCAGGATTACTGACCTCTTTTGACCTTTTGACCTTGGTTAACTACATCTTTAAAAAAATACCATTTGCTCCATGCATTTTTTCCCCATGAACGGAGTAATTTTTTAACCTTGTGGTATTTGTTAGGCATAGTTCAGCAAGGAGTAGGGAGAAAGTAATTTTCTAAACATAGCTGGTGGCATTATGAATTCTGAGATTTATCATTGTAAAAGACGCTTAGAGATAGTTGTTCTTTTTTAATCTTTGCATTGTGAAAAAAAGAGATGCTATTCTTCCTATCAGCTTGAGAAAAGAATAAAATATTTCTATTTCTCTCCTGAAATCCTCATGAGTTACACACAAATTTCAATGGGAAGTATAATTAAAGTATATGAGCAGTCTATTTTTTTGTTAATTGTTTAAAATGAAAACAGTACTTATGTCATGATAAGTTGTAGATCTTTAGAAACACAATCTCTTCTTTCATTTGATGTTCCAGCTTCTTGTTTTAGGTAGTGGCTTTAGTGAAAGAAAGCACAAACTTGATGACAGAATGAAAGGCTAAAAGCACCTAATTGACTATCATCATTAAAAAGATTCATATTTCTCTTTACATATGGATGTGTACTTGCTTGTTAAGTAAGACAGAACCCACATTTCATTGTACTTTTAAACATCAGAAATATTTTGGGAAGATACAGTAGTTTCTGTTTCAAAGCTTTCCTTTTTCTGCTAGGAGCACATCACAAGGAAATATTTCTCCTTGTTCAGTTCTTTACACAAACACTGACTTTATCAACATTCAGTCACTGTTATTTTTGCCCCTTTTTAAAAGTCAGAGAAGCAATATTCTACTGCTTCAGGTGTGCTGGTCCTCAAAAACAATTATTTTTTTATAATATCAGCATACAGTATTCCATTCATCTTGATGCTGTTTTTCAAATACTATCTAAATATGTTGCCTTGACTATTCCAGAGCTAGAATTTTATGAAACCCATAAGTGATAGAATATTGGCTGTGCTAGTAGAAACATCTCCATTCCTGTCCAATCAATCCACTAAGCCCTGACTCATTGCATTATAAGGGGTAGTAAGTCTTCTAGCTATTGGGTTAGTTACAAAAGAGATTAGGGACATAGTCCCAGCAATGTTTTGTTCTAAGAATAGCATCAACATAAGCCTCAGCTGAACTAGTGAATTTCAAAGATGTCAGAAAACGCGTATTTTCTGTTTTCATTATAGTGCTGATAAAATCAGAGCTAACAGAGTCTGTGAAGAGTAATACAGTTAGTAGTTAAAGCTTTCTCATCTGTAGCAAATGGTATGCATGGCACGAATAAAGTTTACTGTTTTACAAATGAGTAATAAAATTCCATCACATATTTTAGTGTGAAACAGGAAAAGTCTCAGGTGTTTATGGGATTTCATGTCAATCTACCCACTTCTGAATAAAAAGTATATGGCAATTACTCCCAAATGTGAGCTAAAGATCTATTTAAATGGGGAAAAGAGGTGAAGGAAGGATAATACTCCCACCTATGCAGTATTTCCAGGCCAAAAAAAAAAAAATGGAAAAGAACCCAAACGTTCAGATGTAAAGCAAGAGAGAAGATACAGCATACTGTAGCACTGCAACAACTGATAGACCAAAACATTCTCTTCAAATCAAATATTTATCAACCTGATAAGAAGGAGCCAACTTTGGAAAAATACCCAGCTCTTCTCTAGACCAATTCATTTCATAGAATCATTTGTTGCATTTTCAATTAATATTAATTACATCACTCAGTATCTCTCTAATCTTGGCTGCCTTTCCAAAAGATAAATAAGTCATAGTTTTCCACTGACTATAGTATAGTATGATCGGGATAATGTTGATGAATTGTCCTATAATGTGATCAAACCATTTCTTACAGAAGTATTCCAAAGCACTGTATATCCAGTCCTTGGATCAATAAAGAAGTATGAAAGAGGTAGGCATTTGAGAGACTACACTAATCAAAGCAGCTTCTCGTAATGTTTACTTGATTTTTCTATACAGGACCAAAAAACCTTAACACCCACCCTCCAAGTGTGCACAGCTAATGCTTTTCAGCTTTTTTAATGCATTTTAGTTTTTTTACTGAAACACCAACAACCAAGAGATGCAACCTTAGTAATTACAAAGTACAGGGCAGCAATTACACTATGCTGATTAATGCAAATACATTAGTATGTTGCTGTTTGAATCCAGAGATCATGACCTGCAGTGAAGTTCTCGAAGATGTCTTCATTGCCAATGTCTTTCTTCTGATAGAAGTACACAGAAACAGAATATTCCAGGACATTTATTGAAGTTTTATTCATATCCCACAAACTCTAATGCTCAGTGTACCATGTAGATTTTATAATAAGGAAGAAATGAATTTTCTGTGTTTATTATTATCAACCAATTTTTTGTGTGGTTTATTGCACAACCTCATTGCATTATTTTATTACTCGAAAGTTGGATACATACTTTTCCTACTATAAAACACAACAGACACACTTGTCAAAAAAAACACTGAAGGATAAGCAATATCCTTGTTTATTTGTTCCTAGATTAAGTGACCCTGGAGTTAAAAGACCCTTGGTGGCCTTTTCAAAGCTCCTTAATATTTCATATCTAATGGAACCATGTTTGGCAATGTGGTCCTTGTAGTGCAGGGAGCACTTTATGAATGTCAGAAAGGCTTAGCTTTCTCTTCAGGTATGAACTTAAATCTCCATAAAAATCTTCTACTAACCCCCTCATCTATTGGTTGAGTCTTCATGCTCTTTATATTTGGCCATCCACCTTTAGTGTGATAAAAGTTTCATTGGTTTTAGTGAGAAACTTCGTATATTTTCCTTAGGCATTTTAGCCAAAACCCTAGAAGAACAAAGGTAAGGTTTTATCTTGTTACTTCTGCTCTTTTTCATTTCTTTTTTCTTTTTTTTTTCTGAATATATTAGTTAGTGAAGAAATAGCAACTTTTTATTAGAACTCTTAGGCTCCTTCAAGGCCATCTAGAGCATTAAATCCTATACCCTATATGGACCTATTTTACCACCTTGTGAAGCTGAACTAGAAAACTTGATTAGCCTCTCAGTTGAGTATGCAAAACCTTACTGTTAACCAGTCTTTCTGGTGTAGAGAACTCTTTATACATAACCTGGGAAATATTTAGGAAGAAGATGTCTCTTGCTCCCAAATCACTTCAAAAATTTTCCTTTGCATCAGAAAATCCTTGGATGCCACTGCAGGCTCGTGCAATTTAGAGGCTGCTTCAAGGATTCAGAGGAGAACAGTCTTTGACTAGTGTTTTCTTGGTCTGTTTTCCTTTTGTCTCTCTCTTGGGTTAAACAAATTATGACAGAAACTGGATTGTGTAATAGCTCTGAAGTCCCATCACATTTTTAACACCTAGAAAAAATTTTGGTTTTCTTCTGAAGCAGAAGCAGCAATTTTCACAAATGTTTCAGCATATGATTAATATATGAATTCATTATGGAATGAGTGTCACTGCTCATCCTTTGGTAATATTATGTCAAAGAGGTTATAAAGTACAGTAATAACATTTAGACATGTTTAACTAGTCATGCTGTAGGAACATACTAAAATGCTACTACGCTCAATACTATGTCATTCTAGTATGATTTTTTACAGTTAAGATACTGTTTTGTGGTAGTAATACTGCTCAAAGATAATTCTGCAAACATCTATGTCAATTTTTGCAGCCATCAGAACACCAGTTTTATAATTGTAAGACTGACTTCCAGCCTCATTAGTTCGACCTAATCAATGATCACACTTTTAGCATCTAGCACACACCTTTTTCTCAGGTTTTGCTGAACGTACATTTAACAATACAACTTCAACTAGAGGGGGCTGTTTCCCACTTGTACACTTAATTTGCCTATGGAAGGCATTTCCTATTGCTTGAGAGGAACACAGCAATTTTATTCAGTGACTGGCATTTTTAAGCAAATTCAGTTAGTCGTTAGTCCACCAAAATCATTCAGTATGCATGCTTAGAAAACTTTAACAGGGGGGGTAGTCTCATGTGCCTGGAAGCTTACTTTAGATAGGAGTAGTTCAAAGCATTTACATCAAAGCCCTAATTTTTTTGCCGTTAAAGACAGTGGAGGTGAGCTTGGCAGATGTAAAGTCTTGCATTCAAAGCCAGAGGCAGCTGAATATATCTCAAGGCATGTTCTGTTCATGTTTTCATTAATTGCAAAGAATGTGTTGCTTTAGGCTTACTGTATACTATAGATAACATAATCACTTGAGCAGAAGTAAGAATTCATCAACAGAATTATCTTAGATAGTCATTAAAGAATTTTGTGGTCCTATTTTGCTATGAAAAAAATACTTCATATTGCTCTTTATCTTTTACGAGAAAATGCATTCCCTCACCTGTAGAAGACAGTTTACTTACAGTAACACTAATCTCCAAATTTTTCTGAGAAAGGGTGAAAGAGTTATGGGAAACGTGAGGAGAAAACCGAGTGGGGATCTAGTGATAAAAAAAGGACATATTTTAGCAGTTCCATGGCTCTAGAATACAGTGACTTTGTGGATAATTATAAAACTTGTCTTCCTGAACCTGACATACCTGCAGTGACCCATGTTGCTCCCCTTAACATTAGCAGACTGTCAGTGTCTCGTTTGGCTCCTCAGATGTGTGTGAGAAGGGACAACAGTCAGAAGGGCATTTCTGGTAATTGAGTTTGTTATCTGTGGGAGTTGCAGTGACAAATATAAAGGAACTGAGAAAGTAAGATAGAAGACTGGTGAAACATAAACTATATGTAAGCTGCTAACAGAACCTTCAGGGTAAAAAATAATCTTCATTCCTTCAGAAGAAAAGGAAAATCTTGGATTTAGACAGATTTATTCTCATATGCTTCTTATACACCAGTCAGAGGCACAGGTAGACTCTGGTATGGAGGTGACAGTTAAAGACCAAGATGTAAAGAGAAAGTCACCAAAGTCATCTTGAACAAAAAGACATTTGTGTTTGGGGTCTCAGATGGTTTTGGTTTCAGCCATGGAGACTTACGTAGCATGAAACCAACATTTCAGAAGAAACTTCAAAAGCCCTAGCAGAGACAGGGAAGCTCCTTATCCAACATGTCAACAGAGTTGATGTGCAATATTTGTGGGGCTAGAAGCCCCTCTAGCTGGACTGGGATCAATACACAGTCACCTTGAAATCCCTGGAATACTAATGTGGTGATTAAAACTAATACTACAACTTGCAAGTAAGTCTGAGGTGCCTGGAGTCATCCGTGGTTGCACAAGCTTTGCTCACTGGGTTTTCACAAAGATTGGTATGTGTAACAAATCAATCAATTTAACTGTCTTAATTATACGCCTACAAAGGGTAGACCCTCAGATGTGATAAATACTTTTCCTCCAACTGGAATGGAAAATCAGAAAGGAGCCAAATTCTTTGGTCTTTCTGTAAGCATTAAATTATCACTGGGGTTTCTCAGATTCCAAGGCCCTGTTTGCCCTTACTAAAGATCTCTCTATTTCACACATACAAGTAAAGTACTCTCAATGAAACCTCTTCCTGTTTTGGGGGGAAAAAATAAATAAAAATAATAATAATGATAATAATTAAATATTTTTTTTCTTTAGTGATAAGTAAAATTTTACTCGAGAATTTTTAAGCACATGTGACCAGGTTCTCGGTGTCATTGTCAACGGTGCAAGGGTACAACAGGAAAAAACGGAGCAACTCAATAGGATATTGTGAACATATGCTGGGGAAGTAAGGGTTGCATTTAAGAAAAGAAGGAAGTTAATAGGGAGTTAGGGTTAATGATAGTTTTTCCAGAGATTTCCTGGGAGATCTTTGGTTTCTCATGATTGCAAACCTTCTGAATTCTCCTTCACACACACACACAATCCAGAGCTATGCATTATAAAGTGAAGCTAAGAAGTGAAGCTCTCTGTAGGAACAGCTCACAAGTTTCTCTGCATCCCAATGAAGTCAGTGTTGGAATGCCACTAAGGTCCTGGCATCTGCTTTTTTAGTAGGTGATTGGATGGAAAATAGCTTTTTTGAAGGTTCTACCTGAGACACAGTAGTAATAACACAGGTATTATGGCTGTCAAAGTTGTGCACTTGCTTCACCCATATGTATGTGGTTACTAGTGGAGTAACTGGATTATTTTTGAGAAGGTGCAATTGTTTCTTGTTTAGTTTGAAGGTTGGTTTCAAGGATTTGCAAAGCAGAGCTTTTATACAGTAGGGATTAAATTATCTGCCTTTATGGTTTGTTTCTTTTTGTGCCCTCCCTTCCCAATATCCTATTATCCCCCATCTCCTCAGTCCTGCTTTTGGTGCTGCTCTGTTCCCTTCTTTTACTACCCTTTATTTGTTACAAATAGTATGTGATCATAGTTACACACCTGCTCTTCTCATTTCATGATAGCATCAGACTACTACTTTCCCAGCAATGTGAGACCGACAACAGTCAGAGCTTTTTGTTGGTTTGTTGTTTTTTTTTCTTACACACCTTTTTGAATATTTGCCATTATGTGAAAAGCAGTCTTTTCCTTTCACATTGCTGCTGTTTTGAATGAGCAAGGTTTCAATTTCTTTGAAGATAAGAGAACAAGAAATCTATTCTTTGGACATGTCGTTGCTATTTTGCTGTACAATGACAATATTGACACTTTTCCTCATGCCATTATATCATCTACCTCGAGGCCATGGCAATAAAGATGCTTAATTTGTCTCTCACATAACCTTGACATTTATTTTGAAATTGCATACATCACACATAATGGGAGAAGACTCTTTCATAGATAAATCATATACATTATAACCATCTGCCTTAATTTCAGTTTATATAAAATGCATGTCCCTTCTCATGCTGCCTTCTCTTCTCAGTAGCTTATTTCGGAGTTACTTCCTCTAACTAATTTCTAACCACTGGAAGCTAATACTTCCAGGTTAGTTTTGTTTGTTCAGCACCACCCTGACTCCTGCCTTAACATACCCTACATTACCATCCTCTTCAAACTGTTTGCACTGTTAACAGTGCCAGCTCTCTATTTATTGCCTTTTTCAGCCCTTTTTTCTTCCAACTATTGCCATGTGTTTGCTGTTGCCATCTGCTTGCTGCATATTTACATTTCACTTAAAAACCTGTCTATGTTCACATGGGTTGCAGATAGAGAGCTCTGTTGGTTTGTTCGTAAATTAATTTACTATCAAAGAAAAAGGAAACATTACCTGAAGTGATGACTTCCTCTCAGCCTCCACTTTGCAGGGTAGGAAATGTAAATTAGTCTTGTGTAGAAGTGTAGAACCAAGTATGCTGTTGGTGCTAAACAACTTTTGCATATATATTTATTAATTGCCACAGAGAACTATATATAAGGTCTACAGCAATAAAAGGTCTCACAGCTCTTTACTTTGTTTAGAAATAGGCTTTCATGTTATCAGCTGCAGTATCTGATATAGAAGTTAATCTGTTGCAGCTTTGGGATAAATGTATAATGCTAAGATTACATGGAATGCTATTACTATTTGCATACCCCTCAAATCAATTAAATGAAGCCAATAAAACTCCAAGCATTATCATCACAGCAGATTTTAGCCATGATTATGTACATAGAGCTTGGGAAGAGCACTGCTTAGGATCTCTGATTTCATTCATTTGCCTTTGAATTTACATTAGTAAAACTCAGGCTAGAAATACATTAATTCTTGTTGCAAAGAGACTTCTATAATATGATTGTATTTCATAATCATTTTGTGAATGGAAATTATTGCTACTGTGTATTTGGTAGATGCATTAGCATATTAGATGTCTTAGAATATGTATTATCTTCAATACCACACACTAGAATCATTAGATTATTAGAATATGTGGAGTGCTCAATATTGAGAGTATTTTCTCCTATTACTGACATCTTGTAAAGATACATATGCAACTTTTATATGAAAAAATCAAACTCTATAGGATCACACATTCACAATATATATATTAAAAAATAATACACATCTTCAAGTCCAATATTGTGATTTTTTTTTTCCTTAATTTGACCTTTCTGGAAAAGTTTAACTTTTTAATTTTTTTAAAAGGTGAAAACTCAGGTGTTATCTACTTAGGTCCTACCCAGGGAACAGTCAGTTTCTGTAATGTGGAAATAATTCAGACTTCTGCAAAAATATACACAAGAAGTTAATTCTTTTGCACCATGTGTATATGACTATGAAGAAAAATGGGGAAATTATAAATTATTATTTTTGTTCTAACAATCTGTCAGCATCTTTCACTCTTTTTTTTTTCTTTGACCTACTAAGTTGTCTGTGTTCTCTAATGAAACTGAGCTTCCCTGGGACACAGAGAACTGAAATGAAAGAAGAACAAGAGGTAGTCAAAAGTTCTTGTGTAATGAACCTTTATTAACCTCCTACACATTCCTTCTCATTATGTTGATTTCAGTCTTAGAAAAGATTTAAAAAATATATTCAGGGAAACTAATTGCTGTGGAAAAGTTTGATTTGTGAGGAATGTGGTGCTGTGCCAGTTTTTTCAGAATGGAAAGAAAAAAGTAAGAATGTTTACCAATTAAGGCAATGTAATTCTGCAAGCCAAAGCCAACTGCAAAATCGCCCTGCTAAGACTGAAATGATCTAACTGCGGCATAGCAGTGCAATTCCAGTAAGGATTTATGAGAATCAGCTCCTACAAGACAGCCTTATAATAAAATTAATTTGTGGCTGAAGCCTTCACCAAAGAAAGTAACACCTGGGAGGAAAAGAACTGCCTCACTCTTCATGGTGTGACTAGATAGCATAAACCAGTAGACACTAACCAAACCATTATTAAAGCCACTATTGAGCAAAGAGATAATAGAATCTTGAAAAAATACACTTTAATTGGTAGCACCTTAAAGTCAAAGCAGCTATGTTGATTTATAGTAGCTAGAAGTGTAGCCTTTTATCTTCAAAGAACTCCAGCTTTAGGAGCTCTGAATCATGTAGGACTGAAGCGATATCATTTGCTCAAGACAGTTTCTCAGCGTGGGGATGTTACTACAAGGTGAATTTATTGATTTCATCTTTGATGGTACTGACCAAAAGCAAACTGCACTGTATTTTGTCAGATTGCAAGCTCAGCTTTAAGGATTTTGACTTTGGTGCTCCTGCCTTGTGGAATGAAAGAGAAACTTGATAATTTGCTCTTGACCTCAAGGGATAACTGTCATGAAAGACATTGTCCCCCTTAAGTACCTTAATATTTCTCTTGGCTTTCTTATTTCTGCAAGAGTACAAACTCTTTCCTGATCAGGTCTTGGCAGGAAGGGCATGCCCTTTTCTACCTTTAGCAGTTAGTTTAGCTGCTATTAAGCACTGTAGTTTTAAATGTTTAGCCTGGGTACACTTGCATTCCTCTTTGGCTGTACAGAAACAACCCAGTTTGTGCCAATCTCTGATATAAAACACAATTCTATCTTCTGTAAGTAAAAGCAAATATTGAGCATTATTAAGAGAAGGATGTAGTCTACACAGATTCTGAGACATTGTAGTAGCTGTGAGGAGGTTCAGAAAACTGTTGGCATCCCAGATGTTGGACTTCCACATGGAGCAGCAGAACTGTCAGAGTTGCAAATATTTGTGACATTATGCAAAAGTTGAAACAGGACTCAGATCAAAAATTTGCAGGCTAGTCATATGTCTGTTAAAGATCTGAATAATCAATGCTGCCTTCAATTTTACTTTCTCATTTCAAATATAATTACACTACATAAAAGGCTAGTCAATCCAACATCCTCAAACATTCCATGTTCTCTCTGTATTAATTTTATATCTGTTGCCTGTTCAGACAAAGCAATTTAAGGTTTGCTTCATATGCTCAAATTTTGTCAGCACATCTACTTCCTCCTCCTGTAGGAGTACAAGTGGATAGTAGCATTTGTGGGAGGACACCAGCTGCACTGTACCCATAATAACATTGGCAAAGGGAAGTTGGAAGGGCAGGCAGCAAGCAGAATAGAGAGAAAAGAACACGAGAAGGGAATAATTTATCTTGCAATAGAGATGGCTTGTCCTAGTAGCAGACTTTAATTACCTTATAAACGAACTAAAGTGAGGTTTTTGTTTTAAATATACAATAATGTCAGAAATCCTAGATTACAGAGTGAGTATTTTTCTTTTTAAATTCCCTGTAAACACTTATTTTGTACCAAAGGAACTCCTAGAAATTGAGGATATATTTATCTATGCATTTATCTATTTATCTATGAATTATGGGATGTTAAGTAAAAACTAAATCTGTAGCCTGAAGACTTTATTATTTAAATAACCAAGAAATTGATGTTATCTATGTTTCACTGGGACAGAAGAAACAAAACAAAACAAACAAAAAACCCTCATGAAACAGCAAAATTCAGTGATTTGCCAAAGGGTGTACAGAAAATGGTGACACTCTGAATTCAGCTCAAATTCTGCTGTCTTCTAGTCCCAAGAAAGAAGTTAAACTCCCTTGCTGACAGAATAGGTGTCCTGAAGCATTTTTGTTTAGACCTCGGAAATAAGACTGTACCAGACTATGTCAGGACTCAAGCTCCTTTGACCATATCTACTTCAGTGGGTATACCCTGAAAGACAATGCAAGGCACAGCCACTTGGTCATTCCTCTTTCCACACATGCTAAACAGCAGTAAGGCAAATGTCATCTAGAGAGCTGATAGAAATAAATTGAACAGAAGTGATGAAACATGGAGAATTATTCAGTAATAGCAAAAACTTGTAGTCAATACTGACCTTTACTTAAGAGGCAATATTTCTAGGTGATGAATAGTTGCAGATATACACACAATGCATATATACCTTTCTGAATCCTGGAATTTCTGTGTGGTTTTTGTCTATTTAGACAGTACTTATTCTTCCTCTATTCTATTTGTCTATTAAAAACAAATCTAAATGAAAGCAGTCTAAGATTTTGGGGTTTTTTTCCAAAGCTTTACTTATTTTATTAACCATTTCAAGAATTTTTTTTTATCTAAAGCGAATTTAATGTGTGACTTTCTACAATGGCAGTTTTATATCCTGAGGTGACAAGCACCTGGTACCTTTCATCTCTCAGTCATAACTGTGTTTCAAAACTAGTCTGAATACTATTCCCAGCTTTGATGGCATTCCTGAAAGAGCATGGTATAACTCAGAGATGACTAAGGGCAGGAGAAGAGAATCGTCATTGAACCATTTCCTAATTACACAAAATTTTACTGACAATACTGTTCCCTTATTTTGAGTCTTTGGTTCAGTGGCCATTAAGCTATACTAATTTGACTAGTGATTTTTTAAATAGGATTTATTAATTTATTAATATCATTAGTCATGGAGATAAGATATATGCCTAGACATTAGGATTATATAAAAATGATCTTTGGAACTTAGAGGAAATGGCAAGCAAGCTTTTAGTCTTGTACTTGCACTTGTATAACACCAGTGCATTAATAATGAAAACAAAACTCACTACAAACCCTTTGTACGTAAGTACTTTTTATTCAATGAAGCCAAAGGAAATGCTCTTGTAATCATACTTCTTTGTGATACTATTAGCCCATTTCAATTTTAACAGCAGCCCTCATTTAGAAATTACTCTTTATAAAGCAATTATAAGCATTGCTGTATTAGTGATATAGTATTTTTTGAACTGTATACTGCCTCACATATTTTCCAGAGAAGTGTAGTAGTTCATCCAGAGCTGATATTTCAATTGTATATAGAACATAAATAAAAGAAACTCACACTGGAAGTCAGTATTTTTACTTAACGAGTAACAGCTTCTTTGTTTTAACTATTATCCCAGTAAAAAAAAGTAATAAATAATTTGGAAAATTTAAGAGAATAATTGATTTAGCTCCTTAAAGCAGGGCCAGTTCTGCCATTATCTTGCTCCAGTTTAGAAATACATTTGAGTTATATATTTTTTCCAGTGCCAGTTCCAAAGAATTTGGTATTCATCTTTAAAATTGCAATTTTCAGAAATTCTCTTCATTATGGTCTAGTCTTGCTCATGTTACATTCAATATAAAGTTATTACCATTTTCCATTAAATGACTGTTATTGCTCCAAATTTGACAAATTACACTTTCCAACCCACCATTTCCCTAGCATGTCATTTGGGGACCAATGAACCAAATCCCAGTTCCTTGAAGGATGTGCTGAAACATTGCAGAAAAGATATACAAGAATCAAAGAGAAAAACTGGGAAAGCTCCTTTCAGGCAGGGTGTTGTGTTCATTTCCTTTCCTATGGGAAGCAGACAGGATGATTTGCTTGATTACTGAATTGAGAAATGGTGACTCAGTGCTCTGAAACACCAGCTGCTGCTGCCTCTGGCTACAGCATCTGCCCCGCTCTGGGGCAACTTGCCCTGTGACAGCTTCCTCTAAAAGAGTTTCAGAAGCATTTGTCTAGACTTGGCTCCACATATGCTGAGCTTACCCACCTGATCTCCTAAGGACACAGCAGCCATTTAAATCAATGTTTCACAGAGCAACTTTCCTTGAACTCCAATATCCTAAAGTAATTATAATACATAATGGTAACACACAGGCTTGAGCTGGGAACCTGAACAGTTCTAGGAATGCTCTTCAAAGACACAAAGTTTTAACACTGAGATTTTTTCTTGAAGTTTTAAACATGCAGGACAATGATTGAATGGAGAACAGTGTGTGATGGATAGGAAATAGATCGTTCATTCATTACATTACTGATAACTTTGCTGTTTCACAGGGAAAGCCAAAATGGAAAGTAAAATTAAAGCCATTGCAGTAAGAGTAAAGCAAAGCCAGACAAGAATTAAAAAAAACAATAAAGAAGAAATGTTTTTCTATAATTTTCACCTTGACAGGAGATTTTTGGAATGTCTAAATACAGTGACCACTGCATGAATATTAGAGGAACAGTAACAGACTGACAAAGGAATTGAGGTGAAATGATGCCCTCCCACTACTTTACATCCAAGCTAGTTACTGGGTCTGTTTGCCCAAGCCAAGCCTTGTCTCATTTCAGCATTCTTCCTCCAGCAGTGTTTTCTCAACATCTATTACCCTTACTAATTAACCTGTCATAAACTGCCAGCATGGCTATTCATACTTCCTGAGATACCACTCATCTTCTTTTATGATCTTTCTGATAATTATCCTAGTCCTGTATTACAAGATATGCTGCACATAGGCTTAGTAAATGAAAATCAAATGGTAACTCCACAGTAGTAGTTTTTTACAGAAATTGATTTAATTTGATGAAATATTGCATCAGCTAATAATTCTATAATTACTGTACACATCAGGGAACATCTTAACAAAACTTCTACTGAAATATAATTACTTTTGTATTAGAAAAATCCATCATTCATCGGCTGTAAACACAGAAAGATATAAAATCTGAATTTGCTTTGTTAAACTTGTGGTAATGTGCTTTTTCTTATATACATTTTCCTCTTTCATATAATATTTTAAATACATTTAATTTTTTAAAGCATTTTATGAAGTGTTAGTAGGACATATTTTTTCTAAATACAAAAAGAGCCCATGATCACAACTCCCCAGGAACTTTAAACAATTATAAGGAAATTAAACAAAGGGAGTTAAACAAACTTACAAAGGCTCTCACAGGTAAGTAAAAAACTCTAAAAATCTAATAAACTGCTGAAAAAAATCTAAGAATTAATTTATTTTTTTTTAGCTTAGTGAATGATGCCATTCCAGGACATTGTTTGTAAAATGGGTGACTGTCCATACGCCTGTTCCTTGACATGAATTCTGTCATCACCATTTGAGTGGATAGCTGTGAGGAAAGATAACTTTCTTTGGAACAGCATTCTCCTACCTTTATAATCAGTGGCAATACACACCACTGAGCTCAGAGTACCTGGTGGCAGCCTTTTGGAGCCTGGTCCTCACTTATTCAAAGCTGGCTGTGACAATTTAACATCCACATGCCTGAAAGCAAAATAAATTTTTTGCTTAAGACAGAAGTTTAGTTCAATGGCTCTTAAGCCCTGGAAACCACATAAGATTTCTTCAGACAAGGTTCTCTAGTACTTTATCGTCCTCACTAAGACAAAGTATTTTCAAAATACTTAAATTTGAGTCCATTCATCATCCTGCTTCTCACTGCAGCACATTTCTACATGGAGTTAAATAACACTTCTCTGCTCTTTCTATTCTCTATATTACCATACGCCAGCAGTCCTTTATTCTTTTACCACAGACCATGTTTTCTGAACTCCAATCATTCTCTCATTTTTCCACAGTTTTTTATAAAGTGAGGGTCTTTTCAGCATAACATTCCAACAGAAGCCATCGTAGTGCCAAGTATGAGGAAAAATCATTTTAATGTTGAATGTCACATTCCTATCTAAATATTTTCATATAGTTTGCCTTATTTTATTTTGCAAAAATATTATATTTTTGGCTTATGGACATTCTTCAGCTCATTAATTCTTATCTATTAGATGACTATTCAGCTAATTGTTTCCCAACATGTAGCATCCAGCAGATTATTCTAGATCTAGCAAAGTACTTTGACTTATCTCTAGCACTTTAAAATAGCAAATACCATTAATAGAAAATACCATACCAATTCTAATCATTAAGATAAACTTCATCAAGACTGCAAATTTTATAAGAACTCCTTATTTCATCCTCCAAAATGTTGATGAAAACAGTACATAATCCTGGACAAGCATCTCTGTAATACATTAGTGGGCACAGTCTTCAAAAATGACACGTAACATTAGTAATTACTCTTTAAAGGGTTTTTTTGGACAAAGTTTGCATACACTGCAATAATTTCATCTGACTAACATTTGTCAAATTTGATCCTAAAGATACACAGACATGGTCTTTGCTACCTTGAAGGCTTGTAGCTATGTTCACAGAATCACAGAATCGCAGAATGTCTAAGGCTGGAATAGACCTCTAAGATCATCAAGTCCATCCTATGACCCAACACCATGACATCAGCTAGACCATGGCACTAAGCACCATAACCAATCTATGTTAGGCATCTTCTGAATAGACATGTGAATCTTAGGCTTTCCTTCAAAGTTCTTTTTGACGATGTAAAAAAAATAGACATTTTTAATTCAAAGTTACTCAGATCTCATCACTTTTTACGTGCCTTTATTGACTCAAGAGTAGCCAGCACAGATACAGAAGTTCATCTCTGTAGAGGAAAGGTGAGTCCCTACCTCCATGTCTTGCTGCATTTTTTTTTCATAGATCGTGCTTGTGCAGTGACCAGTGACTTCCAAGGAACTATGATATTCCTGCCAAGTCTTATGCTTGGATTATTCTGATTTTCATTTCCAGGACCATTGTCATCATAGTGTCCATCTTCTTTCTCATTTAATTCCAAGCAGCATAAAGAGGGCCCTGAGCACCTGCAGGCAATGTATGCTTGTCTGTAATCTGGATCTCAGAGCAGATGTAAGCACCCTTCCCATTCAAGAATATTTTATTGCCTTTTTCATTAGTCTCATGCTTGCCTTTTCTGAGCAAGCTGTACCCTCCAGTATAAATTCTGTGACACGTGTGTGAATCATCCAACAAGTTTTTAATCAAACAAATGTCATTTACAGCAAAATGTTGACCATGTAACAAAACATCCAGTTCCTCCTACCTAATCCCTACAGCATTTAATATATTTTATGGCCCAGCTGACCATTCTCCTTTTTGCCTCTCTTCTGACCTTATGTTAACAACTTCTTCTCTTGACCAATATCTAGACTGTTGTTAAGGGCAGAACAGTTCATACTGATCTGGTGGGTTTTGTAACCTGTTTCAATAAATCAGAAAATTAGCGTTGCATGGTTTTTACTTGTGCCATAAGGTTTTCAGAACATTATCCCATGGTCAAGGCAGCTGATGTTCTGCTGGCAGCACCATCTGCTCACTCACATATTTATCTCCATGTCTCATCTGTCTCTAAGCCTTGACCTTTGATCGGCAGAACTGACAAAAAAAGCCACCTGAGCTCCTGACCTCTTCACCTTCCTATTCCCAGAGCCTTACAGTAGTTTTTAATCTGCATAAATTCATTCCCGGTGGTATTACCAACACCCACATGGAACATAAGCACAGGGTGGTATTCAGAGGTTTGGAGGAGCCTTGGCAACATTTCAATAACACCAAAGATTTGGATTCCACGGAGGCTTCATGCCTCCCAAAATGTTATCTTGTCAGCAGATGAGTCCCACTGTCAGTCTCCTCACCACTGTCATTGTCAAGTTTTATAATCTCTTTACAAAAATGGTGTTACTTTGTGCTTTCTATGCAACTTAATCCTTTAAATTCTTGACTTTGTGAGAATTTCACATTCTTCACTTTCAACCTGTCCCCTTCTGTTACTGTCACTCTTGTAAAATAGTAACTTTTCTATTTACAGAGAAAAGCTCAAAAACATAATTCCTGACTGGCAAGAGAACAGAAGGCAAATTAAAATGAAACAAAACAAAAACAAATCACATATTTTTTTCTCTTTAGAGAACCTTACAGTTCTTCAGGTATTTGTTAATAGGAGTTTGTTAATCCCAGGGATTATTTTGCCGACCACGATTAAAAGTACAGGAGAATAAAAGAATACAAACTCATCCATTCTTAGGGGTAAGTGGTTGAAGAGAGAAAAAACGTTTGCCTGAGCTAAACCTCTTGACTTCATTCTTGAAATACTGCCTGAAAAATACTTTTGCAAAACAGTGCAGGTTTACAGTGGAAGGAACCCATCCAGGCAGAGTGCAATGCCATTGACAAAGTCTGAAACTTTTTAAGGGACACCTGATAAAGTATCAAATCAAACTTCTTGTGATATGATGATTAGCTGCCATGAGGATACATCCTTCCCTTTTTTAAAGTTTTTAAGAAAAGTGATGGGGATAAGAAAATTTTACAGAAGATCTCTGAAATGCAACCAAAAATATAAACATTCTGTGGTACAGTGACCCATAATGGAGAAAATGATTGTTTATCATTATAAAAAATTACTTTATTTTGTCATTTTTAGATCCTTTATGGGAGAAATAGAATCATTTTTAAGAAGACTCCATAAGAAAAACAATCACCTGCCATCTAGCCTTTTAAAAGGTTTCTCATGTCTCACTTATTGAATCATTTGGGAGGCAAGAACAAGACACTAAACAGTGGAAAAAGGAAACTTCATGCAAATTTGTGAAGTACAAAGCATCTCATAATGTATGCAGTGAGGAATGTGGTAATATTTCTAGATCACCTCTATAGAAAGTAACAGAATTACAGATGTAAAGGACAAGGCAGAACACAGTAGAGAGGCTCAAACGACAGAATTGTATCAAAGATGTGTAAAGGAAAAGTCAGGAGGATTGTCTGTCAAAAAGAAAGGCTTAGAGAAATTACCTAATCAAGGATAAGTGGTTCACGTAGCCTAGGATCTGTTTTCAAATTAAACAGGCATGAGCAGGTTGAGTTTGTTAATCTCAAATCTAGCAGTAGTACTATTAAATTTAAAATGGATTTAAGGGCAGAGGTGACTGTGATTTGTAAAAAGACTTTACAGGAGATGATCCCTGGAACCAGATGGAGCTTTTTCAGAGAGTGCTCAACAGCCCTGGGGACATATAAGTTGCCTTGTTTAGTGCAAAGTCTATCTTAGCAACACAGGGAAGGCATGTGTGTTCAACAAACTCAGCATTAAAGGGATTCCTAACGAAATCATGGTCATCGAGAAGGAGATTAAAAGCATTTGGAAGAAGCTTGTCCAAAATTTGGCAATAATATCCTAAAATCAGTGAAGAATTTACTGAAACAAGAGACCTTATTTCATGCCTTTTGCTTATGCATTTTTGCCATTCTTCATGTGCATATGTCAGCAAGACTAAACGTGGCAAAAAAACCAAAGCAGCAGTCAGGATTAAACTGGCAATGCGGTGTGTCCTTAAGGTGTTGATGCTAGTCATCTCTTAGGTAAGCCACACATGCATTTTCTAATGACATTAACATATCTTAAGAGTAATATGATGTTAATAACGAATTGTAGTATTCCAAGTTGTCCAGTGTCACTGAAATGCTGCAACTAAAGGCTTCCTAACATTGCACAGGCTTCTTTGATTCCCATGACACATTAAAAACATATTTCACAGACTGATGTTACAGAATTTACATAAATGTTCTAACAGTTTCTGACTGATTTAGTTGCTTCATTTTTTATATTTTTCTATAATTTTTAAGAGCATCTAGGTGATATTTAAAAGAAAAATAAGGATTTTTTGCATTGCATTTATTAATATTTTTTTCACTCTTTGCCTTATTAAAATCTCTCTTATTCCTCTCTCAGTCCTGTTTTTACCGATGATTTTCTTCCCATGGTGACATACCAAGTTATCTTTTTCAAGCTATGTATCTGTTCATTTAAGGGAAAGCTACTTATTTTTCTGCAATGGGAAGGTTTATCAGTCTGCCAGAGACCAGAAAAAGCTTGCTTTGTTCTTTACAGTGTGCTGGCTTCACAGCAGTGGCATAGCTATAGAATCTGCTGACAGACTAACTATACCTAGACCCACCAAGCAGCCAAGGTGTACAGCAAAGAGATGTGCAAGGAGACCAGTATTCACATCTGGCCTCCTTTCATTTCTGGCACCAAACCTCTGGTGGGCTATACTTGCTGATCTTCACCTTCTCCTTCAGAAGTCCTTAAGAAATACCATAGGTTTTGTTATTTGTGGCTGTGTGTTCACCTAAAGGGTGACCCTTTTTCTTGTTTCTGACTTCTCATGAAACATCTAAGGAGAAAAAGAAACATTTACTTGATCTATAAGTGTTTCAATATTTATACATTGAAGGTGATTGTAACATTCACTTTACACTGTCTGGAAACGGCTTTCTTTCAATTGTAATGCAGCAAGTCATGCATTTAGACTTGTCTTTCAAATATAAAGGAAACTTACTGATTTCAGAAGTCCAAGCTTCAGAATATTTCACAGTAACTGTTGCTAAAGCCTTACTATAAGTTGCTAAAAACTGGAGCAGTAAGTATCCTTTCTTGCATGTGAAGCTAACTGGTTCAACAGGTAAAATTGGAGAATGATGATTGCTTGCATCACAGTTCCCCCATGGTTAGGTTAGTTGAGGAATTAGCATAAAGTCCATCACATATAGTGGAAGAAGAGAGTCTACAGATGATGGAAGGAGGGGATGGCTACTTAAGGGGAATACAAAACTGTTGTCAGAGGATGCAGGGAAGCAACCAGGAAAGCTAAGGCCTCCTTGGAGTCAAAATTTGCAAGAGAGGTCAAGGACAACAGAAAGGGCTTCTTCAAATACATTTCAGTATTAAAACTAACACTAAAGGCAATGTAAGTCCACTGATGAATGAGGTGGGTGCCCTGGTGACAGAGGATAAAAAGAAGGCAGAGTTATTGAATGCCTTCTTTGCCTGTGTCTATGCTGCTGGAGGCTGTCCTGAGGAGCCCCAGGCCCCTGAGGCCCCAGAGGAAGTCAGGATAAGGGAGGAGTTTGCCTCAGTTGGTGACAACTGGGTTAGGGACCAATTAAGCAACCTGGACATCCATAAATCCATGGGTCCTGATGGGATGCACCTCCAGTTGCTGAGGGAACTGGCAGAAGTCATTGCAAGGCCACTCTCCATCATCTTTGGAAAGTCATGGGGAACAGGAGAGGTGCCTGAGGACTGGAGGAAAGCAAATGTCACTCAAAAGGTTAATAAGGAAGACCTGGGTAACTATAGACTGGTCAGGTGCACCTCCATCGCTGGAAAGGTGATAGAACAACTCATCCTCAGCACTATAAGTTTATTAAGGATAAGAGGGTCATTAGGAGCAGTCAATATGGTTTTACCAAGGGGAAGTCATGTTTGACCAACCCGATAGCCTTTTACGGGGACATCACCAGGTGGATAGATGATGGTAGAGCAGTGGATGTGGTTTATCTGGATTTCAGCAAAGCATTTGACACCTTCCCCTACAGCATCCTCACAGCTAAACTGAGGCAGTGTGGTCTGGATGATCAGATAGTGAGGGGGGTTGTGAACTGGTTGAAGGAAAGAAGGCAGAGAGTTCTGGTCAGTGGGACAGAGTCTAAGTGGAGGCCTGTATCTGGTGGAGTCCCTTAGGACTGGGACCAGTACTATTCAATATATTCATCAATGACCTGGATGAGGGCACAGAGTGCAGTCAGCAAGTTTGCTGATGACACAAAGCTGGGAGGAGTGGCTGACACACCAGCAGGCTGTGCTGCCATCCAGATAGACCTGGACAGGCTGGAGAGTTTGTCGGGGAGAAATTCAGCAAAATATAACAAGGGCAAGTGTTTATAAAAATGTAAACGGTGAGTGTCAGGAGGATGGAGCCAGGCTCTTCTCAGTGATGTCCAATGTTAGGACGAGGGGCAATGGGTGCAAGCTGGAACACAGGAGGTTCATTCAGTTTTGCAAGCTAAGCATCCAGTATGATTCTCTAGAAATACTGATCAATGTCCAACGTCTCCAGGCTTCATGTATCTAATGTCTGACCAAATGAAAATATATTGAGAAGCTTCAGGTTTCCTTTTCCGTTAGCTTTAAATTCCCAGGGCTAGTGTAAGAAGGGTTTCATCACAAGCCTACTAAGAATAAAAAACCCTATGAACTTGTATTTCAAAATAATATTTTTTCAATTTCTTTGTAATTTGACAGGACAGGCCCAACCGAAATTGTTTATTGTTTTTCTTATACAATTTCTTAAGATACCACTATTTGCCTTACTGTTGTTTCACAACTAATTAGTAAGACAGATGTGGAATCCCCATCCTTGATTACCTCCAAAACATGAAAGGGCACAGCCCTGAGCAACCTATCATCCATGAATGGTAACACGCACTAAAGTATTCTAGAGATTTTGAGGTTAGCTGAAATAAGAGAACAAGCTTCCTAGATAAAGTCTGACAATAGCTGCAATAAAAGCACTGACTACATTATTCAACTCATAGTTTCCTAATAGCTGCATATGTAATTTTTAAAAATAGGAAGATTTTTTTGTTGCATTTCAGGGACATTTCAGTTGCATTTCAGGGACAGAATCCCAAACTCAAATGTCCACTCTTTTTCTGAGTGATTCTGAGAACGTTAGGGAAATATTTTTAAATCAAATTTAATGGAATAAAAGGAATTATTTCTTGCTATTCGTTCCACATAATTTATAAAGTTACTTACAAAAGTTAGAAATCACTTACAAAATAAATGTAGGATCATCTTAGGACTTTCTTAAAGTATTGAGTTTGTGAGCAGTGAAGAGAAACATGCTTTGAGTGTGTCGTGTATGACTAAGATTAATAAGACAAATTCTCACACTGAACATATAACAAAGTCAGTGGAGAGTGACCCACGAGAAATCAAAACAAAACTCAAGTTCAGGCAAAAAGATGAGAAAAATTGATACAATCTTCAGATAAACGACAAAAATACAGGGTTCATTAGCTAATGCATCATTATAGCGTTAAGCTACTGTATACCTCTGGGAACTCAGCCACTCATGATGCCCTACACCAATTGAATGGGATCCTTTGTGACAAGAGGCATTTCACTCAGGGTCAGAAAACTGCATATGGATCTTCTTTGTCTTTAGTATGGTTCAGTAAACACCAAGCAAAAAGAAGTGCTCAGAGAGAACCATAATCAGCCACCAGCCTATTTTTTTCCTGTATCTTCCAGTTTTATGAGTTTTTATGACTTTGGCTTCTAGGTGTGTTCACTGAAAGTCTGAAACAGTTTTATTTCAAGCAATTATTGCAGCACATGTCAGAAAAGAAATGTAAAATATTATTTTGAATGTTTGCAGATAAATGCTAGTACTAGAAATTGAATGTCTGCAAAAAAACAAACACACTGGATGATTAGCTTCTTTTTCTGCTGCCTAGGCTCTTCTGTCCCCAGTTTGCATCCTCCATCTTTCACATACAATACAAATGATGGCGTAGAAATTACAGCCTACCTATCACTCTGCATCTACTGATAACTACTAAGTATGAAACATTAAATCAGGCAACATTTTCTAATTAAAATTATAAAAACATGAAAAAAATATGTTGGCTAATCTTTACTAATCAGTAAACCCAGAGTTACTCCTAAATGCTGACCATTTTGAACTAATTGCACATATATATTTTACTGGATAGCTTCTGAAAAAGACAAGCAAGCTCTATTTGGTAAATATAAAGGGATCTTTATGTGTAGCATATTTACCTAACTCTCCTGATCAGCGACAAACCACTATTTCCAAAGTTGATCTTCCACTGAGAAGAAACAGACCTCCTGAATGTAGCTTATTGTTAAGTAACATGAATAAATCACCATCTCAGGTGAGGAACTGGGTACAGAAAGCATTCATAAATTCTTTAGTTTCTGTGGCACGCGGCACTCTCGGTAAATGCTTATAACAAGGCAGGTATTAAATATTAATCTTTGCTCCTGCCAGCACCTTGAGGAGAAGCAGGCAGGCTATTAAGCACAATCCACAGGGGACAAAGCAATTCGCTTCGCTGAACCGCATCCCCTTCAAATCTGCAGGAGTCTTGCACATTGGCTCTATTTCAAAGCTTAGGTTCTCAATGTTCTCCCCGGTGATTTCTTTACCCTTACAGGTGCTGCATTGCCATTGACGGGCTACCAGCCAGTGTTTTGGCCCAAGGCCTTCCTCAAGGAGGCTGGCGGATATCCAGACGATGACAATACAACACCTGTAACAAGAAAACAGAAGTACAGAGGGGGATTTTTTTTGTACTGTAAAAAGCTTTCATGATTTTCTCTTTTTTTTTTTTTAATGAAATGGAATCTTTGGAGTGCATTCTGGGTTTAGATGCACAAAAGCCAAGTTGTACAGAAGCAAAAGCCACAGAACCCCAAACCAAAATGATCAATACTGATGAATCTAGAGCAAATGTTCTTTACTGAACATGATTCACATAATCCAGACACTGTCCCTTTTAATTCAGTGTTGAATAAAACATTTATTTGAAGTTATGGAAAGAAAAAATGATTGGCTCTATTGAATTAGAGTGTATAGGACACTTTAATTATTTATTATAACTTACCTATCCCCAGTGATATATCATTCTTGTTTGGGTTTACTGAACCAGAATGGCAAATAGCATTGAAATAGTCCAACTTGCACAGAAATTTAATTTTATTGGGTTTTCTAAATATTATCCATTTATGTAAAAGGAAAACCAAACCCCAAAATTTCAGCAGTTATTCTAATGAGAAAGAAATATCAGGAAATTTCAGAGCTTATGTTCAGGTTAAACAAAATCTAAATGTTTATTAGGTAAGTCAAAGGCGCATCCCCAAACTAAAGATATTGCATCTGAGAATGACAATACATCTAGGACAAGTTGAAACAGTTCAATGATCGTACTAAGACAGATATTTATATTTAGTAAAAATATATAATTTAAATTATGGGATACTGCACTTTAAAAGAGAAAATACTCCAAGTCTGGTGCACAAATGTATTTCACCATTAATTTCAATCGTGAAAATCTTGACTGTAGGATCAGGCCATGGACATAGATCAGGCCACATTTTAATTATTTTTAATTAGTATTACAAAGGGTGAAAAGGTCTTCACTGTGAACTATCTCATTAAAAGAGAGAAAGGGATGGCACGTTCTTGAGTCTGATTTTTTCCTTCATGGATTGCTTTTCAACTTAAAAGACTCAAATGATATCTACATTTATTTTTAGATTATTTGATCACACTGTAAAGAAAATAAAATGCTGTATTACACAGAGAATAAAATGGTATGACTTTATACACAATGCAATTTATCTGTAGCAACGTACTGAATGTGACACTGATGACTATGTCTTCACCTTAGGAAAAACAAAACTGTCAATTCTGTATGGAGAAGATAATGTAGAAAGATTACAATGTAGGATAGTTTATTACTTAAACAGTATGTACAAATTCTAAACATGAAAATAGTGAGTAAAAGAAATCAGACTCTATTTACATTTTTTTTTACAAATTGTTTTTACAAGAAATGTATTTTTTTTTCTCTAAATAACGGGATAAACACATAAGACCAATCTTCTTGCATTACATATATAAATAAATATTGACTTTAAGTGAGTGTTATAGGAACATAATTTCTACAGCCAATCTGGGTAACAGAGAAGCAGTTCTGTTACCTCTACTACAATATAATTAAGTAACAAGGAAAAATTTTACATATAGAGCTCTGTTAATTACTTTGTAAATTGTACCTTATTAATATATTCAGCAGAGGTAATACAGTCATTACATTTCATGCCCACAACTGAACAATGAGTTTTGGCATGCAAAACCATATATAGTCATCAACATCTGCAGGTATTCATTTACATTTTTTAAATAAAGGGTTTTCTTGATTACTTAAAACTACATGCATCGGCTTATTAGCATCATATTCCTGGTTACAATGCACAAGTTTGCATAACATTATTTTTAGTAATTGATGGTCACAGGTACTGATCAAAAGGGTGGGAATATACTTGGCACATAGTATAAGAAAATGAATTAATAAATAAGTCAATATCACAACTACATTTACATATACACAAGACAAATATTATTTTTTTTTAAATGCTGTTGTACACAGAATTTAAAACCATCTGGGTCCCACACTTTGTTCTATAAGGGCTTTATACTATTTAAGACAGTATTCAAGCAATTACTGACACCCATGCTTTATGAGGCATTACTAAAGCTCATTCTTTCCCCACATGTTTACTTCCATCCCACTCACTTCTTTTCTGCATATCTTCTTCATACCTTCCTGAGTAAGGGCCTTCTTATCTGAAACTCCCCCTGACTCCAATGGGGAGCATGGAGATGGAAGTATTGTGGAATAAATTGAGTCAGTATTAGTATTCATGTTTCTATACAGTTCTGCTAATACCAATGGTAAAGTTCCCATTCACATTAGCAGTATCTCTTTGACTTTGTGTGTGACCATGACAAGCGTCAACATTGCCAAATCACATCCTCAGCTCTTTCTGAAGTCACTAAGTTGAGGATGTTCAGCATTTCAGAAGTCAGACCTCTTACTTTTTATTGATGTAGTATAGTCTTAATCGATATTCAAGATGATACACACAGCTGTGACTATTTGAATTTTTCCTGATCTATGAATAACTCAAAAATGGTCAAAAAAGATATAGTAAGACCAAACCGTTCTCAAACACAAAACACCAATGAACAAAAAAAATCCACTTCACAAAGCAGTTAGCAAAAAAGTCATAACATTATAATTCTCGTTTAAGAACTAAAGATAAACAAAACACATCCTGTAGTCAACTGACAAACTCATCAGAATCGTACACAGCAAATTATACATTAGTGTAAAGGTGCAGAGTACCTAAAAGCATCCCAATATCTATATTAACTCTGTGTTACACAACATCATTAGAGAAAATAAATCTTTAATCAAGTAGTGAATTACAATGTTATTGCTGAATTAAATGTTTAATGTGACTTAAGCAAGGAAATTAGCACAATACCCTGTACAATTCAGCAAACAAAGCTTTATGAATTAGGCAATAACGACTCCAGATCTGTACTGCTAAATTCAAAGAATAATCAGGAAATCACACATCCATGCCTAAGCTTTGTTGAGCTTGTATTTTTAATTTTTCATTTGGAGTGTGACTTGAAAGGTGAATTGATAAGCTGCTTTATAGAAGGAAAAAAATAATTTACATCTTAGTGGACTCGATATTGTCCAGTACAATTATAATTCATTAACTTTATTTCTTTCTTTCCAGAATATACTTTAAAAGTGAAAACCTCCCCACGTTCTTCAAAAGCACCTTGTTACTCTTAAAAGTTGAATACCTCAAAGAGACTGGCATCAGAAAACAGTAACCGTTTTGATTCTTTTCAGAAGAATGAGGCTTTTCCTCAGAAGCCAAGACTAAGGGTATGATCACTCAGGGCTGCTAACTTCCAGTTTATCTCCAAGCCAGAGTGGGCATCCTTGTAATAAAAGCTGACATCCATGGTCTATGTTTACCATGTCACCATGAATGAAACATGATTTCGTTAATATTAGTCACCTCACTGCAGATTGGCTCCAGCTTAACTAGCAAAGACTGTGATTGAAAGGTTGGAAAAAATGTTTCGGAGAAGCCTGAGATAATTACTTTCCCTGATCCCACTGATTCCTGCTCCCAGCACATGCCATGGAGATCACTTCTAGCCTTACTTATGCCCCGTGTAATCTAAATGGTCCAATTCAAATTATGTTTTCTTTGTAAAGACTTGTACACACAAAACATTTCCATCTCAACAAAAATCTCTGCCACTCTGGCCTTTTGCCAAACTTGAAAATAAACCATTATACTACAGATTTTATGAAGAAGAGTTCATCTGTTTATTTGCTAATGTATTGTTGGAAAGGGGAGATGACAGAATGATAGAAAAATAAATGGAAAGCACCACAGCCTTTAATATTTTTAAAACTAATATTAAAAGCCCAAGCCATGGAGCAATAAAAAAAAGTCTGGAAAATTTCTTGGCCACCAACTGTATATCACAAAAGACAACGAGCAAAGAAGAAAGAGAATGAAAAAATAACAGCCCTTTAAAAGCAAAGGTAGAAACGTAGGAAAAGTGGAATGAGTAAGAAATTAACTCAGTTTCCTTCACCACCTGTGGTATCAACCCATATGAAACAAAAAGCTATAAACAATACAGACAAACTGTATTTGAGTGTTTTTTGAATACTCTACTACAATAAACATGACTCTGATGTTTCCAGAATCAGAAATTTCAGGTATGTATTTCTTTTCTTCATATTTACTTTTCCACAGAACAGCTTGCCATGAGGAGAATGAGAGTATATTAACTACTACTGCCTGAGATCCTCTCACTGAGTATCTCAGGGAAATACAAAGGACAAATGAGTCTGTAGCATCTGCTGTTAGAAAAAATAGCCACCTTGTCATCTCCTGAGTGTTTGAGGTACGTTAGAATCATATCATGATTCAGGGAGTACTGGAACCAGTGCCAAGGAACACTCTGAACATCTTAAACATTAGAAGCTGATTATAAGCTATTTGTATGGATGTTTATTGGATGATACTTTCCACCCTTTTGATAATAAATCCAAGTAGTTTCTGTTTACTATCGAGGTACGTCTCTCTGTGTGGCAAATTATTCTAGACAGTTTATACTGCACAATAAGGCAATATGAATTCCCCTGTGGTTAAAAAGGGCACCCTTCTGTCTAAATTTGAAAAATGCATTCAAATAAACTATACGCCAATGTTTTCCAGATGCCAGAATATTGTCACATAATTCTTTCTGTAAGCAGAACAGCAGAATAGAGCAAATACATCCGTCCTTCTGTTCGAAAAATCCATGGGGAAAAGAAATATGCACATCAAAATCCAAAGCCAAAAAACAGCTCTACGGCTATTTGAATAACAAATGTGCCTCTGAAATTCAGTTTCTAAGATGTTAATGTTAACTACTCAGATTTTTAACCAGAAAAATGGTGTCTCTTTTCAAGATGTTATTAAACCTTGAAATATATACTAAAAAATTATAAGTGGGATTGTAAAGGTCATTCTTCCAGGACCTACCAATTAATTGCATTAATTGTCATTAATTTTCAACAATTCTATTAATTGCCATTTGTTTCTCCGTGGTACATCTACCCTGTATAGTTTTTATCTATTAACTACATGAATGGAAGATGTACATGCTAAACTTCACCACTACAGAACAGAGGGGTGATAAAAACGCATCCTCTTCCTCCTCTCTGGTGACACTACAATTGTTAAATATTGACTATTTGGGGGTTTCTGCTCCCAGTATTTATTTTAATTATGGTCTTATTTCAGACATACGGAGATCTTTAATGGGGCTTAAACTGGTGGCAGGCAGAGCTTAAAATAAAATAGATTATTTAAACACGCTGATGAGAACATGGCCTCCAGTGTTCAAAAGTATGTCTACATCACAGGACAACCTTGAAAATATTAACATTGAAGTCATTAAGAGAAAAAGCTGTATACACTGCACCTTTTCAATCTACTTTAAACATAGAAATACAAAATTATTATAATGAACACACTTCTGATTCTCTCATATGAGTTGAGTTGGATGCGATCTTCAGTTTGTTGAATAGTTGTGGTACTACAATGATACCTGTATCTTTTAACCTGGTCTTCGTGCATATACAATTCTTCATGGCTAAACTACAGAGTAGTAGATACAGACCATCCAGGATGGTAACTTTCACTGGAAAACTGAGTTCATTCCTCCTACAGATGTGCCTTTTCCCATCACTCATTTGGGAGCTCAGCTTTTCTTTTGTGTAATCATCTGAAACAGTCTAATATTTCTCTGGGGGTGGTTTGTAGTGATGTGGATGATGTTGCCTCATATGAGGTCCTAAACAAAAGAATAGGAAAATATGCACACATCAAACCCTGACTATGTAATACCAATGTTTATTCATGCTAAAAAGGCTTCATGAGGCCTTCAGCTTGTAAGTGAAAATCCTGTGCTAACAACTATCTGCATGTTCAGTCCAGACAACTTTAGTGAGACTGTGAAAGGACAAAAAGTTTCAAGCAGATGAATCTTGGAAAAATGAATTCTATTTTTTTACTGGGCATCACAGTTCTGAGCTGTACTTTTCAAAACCATAAAATACTGTAAGTGGTCGTGAAGAGTTTTACACTGCTTTAGAAATATGATCAGACTCTAGCCACACTGGACAGAATTCACCCAGAAAATTAAAGTATTCAAAGCAATGAATCCCAAGCCTAAGTAGTACCTGGAGGACGGAGCAGCTTTGAATCCCAAGTGCCATAGGAGGAAGCCAAAGAACTGTAGTTCTTTGAACCTGCAAGGTGCATTTGCTTTCATCACAGCTGATGGACATTTATGGGAGGGAAAGACCCAATATTTTCACACATCTGAAGTTCACAGAATGTGAGTGGAACCAATAAAGATGCTAAGACTCGAGTAAACTGTTTACATCTGGAGGGCTGAAGTGTTGTAAAATGGAATTGCATGGTGAAATGGTGTAGTACTTACTGTGGGGTGAAAATGGAGGAAGGTCGGGTGTTCGGAATGATTTGATTGTAGCTGGCCCTTCCCCACCAGTTGTCAGCACTTGAACTTCCAAGCGGTACAGCATCGATGGCCTCAGATTGGGCACGGTAAGTACATAATGATCCTAAAAGTAAATAAATCACATTCATTCTCAGGTAATCTAAAAATAAAACACATTTGCTCTACTCACACAAAGCAGTGGTTTAAACAGGTTCTGTCAGCACCCACAAATTACTTTTAATTCTGTTAAAGGGATTTAATGTATGCATCACATTGTTGAGAGGGTTTGCTTGGAATTTTTTGTTTGCCAATTCCTTTGAACAGACTTGATTACCATAATGTTATGGTTTCACGTGTAAGAGGTCCACGTTGTTTCTTAGTGTTCTGGAAAATGAATAATTTTCTCATCACTAAAAAAAAAGTAAAAAATCTGTAACTTGCTAATTATTCCTTTTAATGAACATGTTCATTATATAAACCTGGTTTTATTTTGTGAATTTTACTAACTGCTAAATTAATTAGTGACAGGCCTGGGGCCCTTTCTGCAGCTAGTGACAGTGCAGTGTGGCTTCACTGATTTCAGCAGATTTGTCCTGATTACATGATAAGAATTTGCCTCTGTTCTTAATCTCATTTCTGGCATGACAGACACACTTTTCACTCTTTGATACCTGTCATGGTCTTGTACAAATTACGCTTGTACAAATTCATTTCAGAATAAGTTTAGAAATACTCCCAAATGGGAATACACCTGGCTAAAGAATAAAGGGTATTAAGGAAGCAGAAGTCTTTATTCCTCTCATTCCAAGATGAAAAGTCTCAGTAATGGGACATCAGGGCAGTGACACTGGACAGTGTGGGAATGGTCTGCTCCTGCAACCAGCCAGGCTGTGATAGACTAGTGGAGTGTAGTGATAGACTACAGGAGGAAAAGAGAGGCATAAAAAATTAAAGTACAACACAATGCAGAGGATGGTTTTAAATAAAAGTTTCCACGTATTGCAGACCTAACTGGACCAAAAGCTTAAAAAAATAAAGGAATAGAAAATCTGAATAAAACATATGCCTGTTCCTAAAAAAACACAGATGAAAAACAAACTGCAAATTAACACCTCATGGTCTGTAACTTTGCTTATTGTTGTCTTGAAGTGGCTGTTTGCAGCCAAAGGTCTGTGGTTGAGCAACCACTGCAAGGTGATCCTTGATGAAGAGACCAAGGCTGTATCTGCACTGCAATTCTGCTCTGGACAGTAGATTGAGCTTTGAGTGAATTGGTGTGAATCAACAGCTCTTTGTGCAACAAAACAGCTCTGTTTGCTCTGTGGTAGCTTGCCCCAAACTTTTAGAGCTTCTGTTGTCAACTTTGTTGCTCTCCCCCAAAACAACAGGCTTTTGAACACGGGTGCCCTAGCCCCCATGGGCAGTCTGCTCAGAATGAAGGGAGAAAGCCAAGAACCTTGTCTTGGGTTTGTGGAAAATGCATTGAATGTAAGATGTGTCCAACAAAACATTTTATGCATTCTTTGATGGAACAAATGTGAAAACATTTTCAGCCAGTTCTGTTCTAGATGCAATCGCCTTGATCCACTTCCCTGAAGTGAATGGAAAGACTCCCAAGGTTGTTAGCAGACTTTGGATCAAAGCCAGCTGCTTAAGCCCTTTTTTGACTGTGGAGAATCTGGCAGCAGAGTCTGAATGAAGTTCTCTTCACCTGCCTCTGCCAGAGGAGAAACTGAAATTGAGAAGGCCATCTTAAAACAAATAGGAGGAAGAATTAAAATTATTAATTCTCTCATTTTCAATGAACAGTGAAATCTATTTCTCCTTTAAATTATTTGTCCATGGGACAATGCTGCATATTGGAAGAGGGGGAAGTATTTTCTATTTTTCTTAGAGCAAAGAGTGACTCAAAGAGAAAATGCTCTGAAATCTATTGAGTTAGACACCAAATAATTAGTAAAACTATAGTAACTGACAAGTTGAACAGCCTGATCATCAAAAGAAAATAAAACCTATCTATTGCTACACAGATGATCTTTTCCCCCCTTCAGGCATTTCTCAGACAGCGGTTGCTAATTCAACAATTGTGCACATTAAAATGTTTCATGTGTCATCAAGAAGAGTAGCTGTGTTTTCTACCTCCAGTAAGGAGGAAAAATTAAGCACTTCATGCTCCAACATGCCTGCAGAGCCAGAGAACACTGTGTATGACACCTGCATGACCACTAAACATTAAAAACAGGCCACAGACACACACACTTACGAAGCCACTAGCAAAGGAAAGTAACAATCAACTTACTGATGGCAGTATCTGTGACTGGGAAATGATGCTGTTGGGTAAGCTGTTTTGCCGGCTCTCTGTGGTTACTTCTGCCCAAGTGACTTGAAACCCTGTCATGGGCTGGTGAAGGTCTGCCTTGGATATCTTCCAGGAAAAATGACCAGTGATGTTACCTTCCTGAACAATGAAAGACGCAGATAGATTCTCGGGTTTGGCCAACACTTTGGGTAGAACTGGCACTATAAATTTGGAAAGCAGAAAGATAAGCTAAACTTTGAGAGATAATGTTCAATGTTGTTCATTTAACTTCACAAATCAAGGTCCAACAGAGCTCTTTTTCTCATGTTATCCAGGGTCTTGCTGGCTTTCTGGCATCACATTTTTAGTGTCAACCAAAGCCTATATTTGATATTTGACATTCTGGGCCAAATTCAAACTTCAGATCAAGTGCTGTCAGCTGCAGGTGACAGAAAGGAAAGCTTATGGCACATAAAGATGTAAGTGCCTCATTCACAGGCAGCCATCCTCCTGCTCCTCTGTATTTCAGAATACCTGAGCTGCAATTCTCAGTTTTGGGACCACAAGAAAATCCACAGGATTATACAGAACTCGACGATGCAGGCAAAAAGTAAATTTTATGCTCTAAAACTGTAGTACAAGTTAACAGGGGCACTGACTGTGAGAAATATACACCTGAGTTGCAGTTGCCTAGGCTGGAAACTCAGGAAATGGCACTGGTGACCAGTAGGACTATGGGATGACCCACAAAGCATGGGAGTACCCTTGGGGGCAGTAGGAGCACAAAGTGAGAGAGCCACTCTCTAACTGAAGAGAGAGGTTTCCAGACTTGGCTGTGCAAAGACATGGCCTGGTGCTGGCAACAGTCCTGCTTTGAGCAGGCAGCTGGACTAGCTAACCCCAGAGGTCAGTTCCAAGCAGTATCTCCATCATTCTGTAATTTCTGTAACCTACATCTATCATTGTGGCAATGCTGCAAAAGCTATGAGTGCCTTTATTTTCTTTTTTGAGAACAGAATTAACCTAAACAAAATCAAACTGAAAAGGCAGCTTGCATCAGTAGCAAAACATTCAAAAGATGGATCATGTCAGCATAATTATGTTCACAGTTACCGTCCATCAAAATAATGAATATAACTGGGAAACTGTCCCTCCTTACAAAAATAAAGACTGTGTAAGAGCAAATGTCATATATTTCTAAACAGTCCACTAAAACTATCACCTAATTGACAAAACAGTATTATGCTAGCCAAAATCTACTCTGTGTTTGAGTTGATTTTTCACATAAGCATTAGTCATATTTTTATTTGCTCTGAATCTTTTATTTTTAATTTTAGAAACGCTTTTAAAGATTGGGGGTGGGGATTATAAATGCATTTTAAACTATTTTACTGTTTCTCCATATTGTGCCTTACCTCCTTCAGCAGGACAATTAATGTGCTTGTGTTTTTTGTCTTTAAATGCAGAGCAAGGTGGGGTAACAAAGGAAATACTCTCAGCCTTAAAACGACCTTTAGATTTTGCAGGCAAAACAGTCACTTTATATTTGCATGAAAATAACAAGTCCTTCAGAATCATGTAGTTTTCCTACAACAAGACAAACAAAAAGATCACATGCTGCAAATAGGCCTCCAAACAAAAAGAGAAATTGAAAAATAAGTTGGGCAGAACATGAAGTTTTCCTTTTCTCCAATAAAATATTTTCCTGATATGCTTAACACATGCCAACGTGGCTTTCGTTCAGAGAACAAAGCAAACATTGCCTGGGTTGAATATTTTCAGTAGCAGAATATATTAGCATGGTATTTGGATATGTCCTTCAGTTCTACACCATTCCTTTGCCACGCTGCATCAAAGCAACTGGCTTCTAACATTCAGAACAGCCTCTGACATGATGGCAGTGGGAGTAGCAAACTGAGGATGCAGATGCTAGTGGAATAGATAAATAAGAAAGCTGAGTTAAGCTGCTGCAAATGACAGGCTTCATCTACATTTAACTCTTGAAAAGTGCATTCAGAGTCCAGCATGGCGTTAAGGATCCATTTTTTCCACTTTAGTACATCAACTACTTCTATGTTCTTATCAGGAAGAAATGTTCCACAGCTGAACTACAAAGCACAAGTCTCTGTTTAAAGACAATGACTGGGGATGAAAACCTTACACAAAGTGCAAACACCATGCTAAATTCTTACTGGTTTCTAAAGTACTTTTGAAAAGCACAGCCTGAAAGCTTTTAGTACAAATCATAAACCTGAATTTTTTTTTTCTGGGAAAATGTCCTTTTTTTTTTTTTCTAGTCCCAAATTGGATTAGTCTAATATTTACTTGGAAGGTCATTTTTAACGGGACATAGAGATTGGGCTGAGAATGGATTTGACTACTTGCCTTCCACTTGATTGGAGAGTACTCATGCTCCACACCTCCTTAAAATTGTGACAGGACTACTTTTATTTACTGTGACAGGGCCTAAATGCTCAACACTGGAATTGTAAGGCCTTTATCCTCCTTCACCTGTCATAGCCAGTATCAAACCTTTCATAGCATCCACCTTCTGTTTGCTTGCAATTATTTTCTTCCTCAAAAGAAACACAGTTTCCCAAAGTAGACTGGACCAATTGCCATAAGATGATGGAGGAAATAAATGAACTAATCCCACAATGCATTTGAGCAGGTGTACAGAGTCTTTCCTGACCTCTAGTGGAAATAAACTTCTAAAAGGTTAACTTTCTCCTATCTTCAGAGGGCATAACTTGAAATGCTGGGACTGATCATAATATTATGTCACAATCATTTTTTTAATCCACCTCTAATATTTGTTTTGCCGACCCCATCAAGCAGTAAATCTTACAAGCTATCAGCCTCCTGAATGAGAAATTATGTCCTTTGATTTACTCTACTTTTACATGTCATTAACTCCACTGAATTGATCCAGTAGTATAGGTCAGGGTAAGAAGGAAAGCTGAACTGTGATTTCTTCCGTTCTCCACAAGCCACTAAATCAATCGTGATGCACCAATCACATTATTGTGTTGTTCAAATAATGTGTTACAAAGACAGATGATATTAGATTGCTAAAAAACTGAGTATGAAGAACTGCCACTGCAATATATTTTTGGGCTGATATGTACTTACATAGAGCTTTTCTCCTTATCTGATATCTGTACGACTTCCAGATTTAGTGTCTAGCATTTTTCAGCTATGCTCCTTTTTTCTTATGCTATTATTCTCCTCAGGGTTGTGAAACCCACCTGCATGTCTAAAAGAAAACCTAGTTTATTAATTACTACTATTACTGTTCAGTATTTGCACTGTGCTAGTCTTCCAGTACTAATTACAGATAAAACTCCATGTTCTATATGTTGCAGAAATACATAATACTTAGCTAAGAACTTATTTTGCCTTTATTCTTGTTTTCTGAATAACACTGATTAAAAAAAAGAAAAATTTACCCTACCATGAGTTTAAAAAATCCCAAACAACTAAAACCCCGAACAGTCCACATGCATCATTTTTATCTTTTGCCCAAAAGGAACATAAAAAAAGAAACATTCTTACTCATCTGTGAATCATAGTATAGAGCATACTGTGTTATGCTACAGAACTATACTTTCTCTTGCTGCTGAGAAGCTATTCAGAGTCAAGCAGAAAGCTGAATGGAGACTTACATAAGTCAGCTCAGTTACTTTCCCAAGTCCTTTGGTGTCATTGTGTATGCAGGACTCCAGTAACCAGTGGACTTGGAATTGATTCATGCTAATATCTACATGAAATAAAAAGAGAGGAAAAGAGATATGTTATAATTACATTTTCACCATTGTAAATTTTCTGGCTTATCTGGAAGAAAAAAAAAGGAGTGTTAAGAATTATTGAGCTGGTACTTCCTCACTTGTTCTTAAGCATCTTTTGACAGAATGAAGAAAATATTAAAGTGTTATGTAATTTAAACCATAATTATATCAGCTAATGGAGACTTTAACAATAGTGAACTGTCATTTTCAGATATGTAAGCCTATATTTCTTTTTTTTTTTTAAAAAAATCAAGCATTTAAAGTGAGAATTAAAACAAAAATCTCAATGCTGCTGCTTCTAAACATTCTGCAAGTGATGAAAATTACTTTGTGTCAAGTGACTGTGACTGCATAGTCAGAGCATGGCAATACAGCTGAAATCTACCTGAAGACAGGTGAAAATTGTCTGTAAATCCATGAGATTTCTCTGTTCAGAATATAAGACCTTTTCAGTATCTTTCCAAATAACATTCTAGTCTTGACTCTTAGAAGTAATACTAAAGGCTTGAGCTTGCTCCCATTTCAATCCATGTCAAAAATTGCCACACTACTGATTTCAACCAATTTTCATCTCTTCTAGCTTCCTGTCTAATACTGATTGCATAAGGAAGAAAAACAAAGGACAACAAAGGATTAGACAAAAGAAAAAATCATCAGGTGGTGCAAATACATCCTGTCCTGGATTTAGTTCTCTTCTATCATCTTACAGGGGATGCAAAATTATGTCTGTTATTATTAATTAGCTTGGTATGACACAGCCGCTAATGCCAAGAGCCTGATTGTAGGTTTCAGAAGGGAAAACAAGTAACTTTGCTGCCTTAAGGGTTGATCTGGCATTAGACTTCTATGAGCACTTTGGATGCAGAAGGGAGGGACTGCAAACTAAACAGAAAATTAGTAGTGTCTGAAAATAGCTTAAATGGTATTCTGGTAAAAAGACTGATTATAAGCTCCTTGAAATACATTTTTGCAGCAGCTACCTTCATAACAACATGCATGTGAACTATTTGATTTCTCTGGAAACCAAACATTTTTTTTTTTTGTCAAAAATCAATTTATAAAGAAATAACTTGTTGCCTTGTGATTGTTCCTTCTCATTTAAAAAAAAAAAATAAATTGTGTTTTCAGTTGCCTCTTAGTTGCTGGGCTTTCCCACTTATGTGCCTATCAGATGAAGTAACAAACTCACCATGCATTTGTAAGTAGGTTTCATCTGATTTCATCACTTCCAGTTCTATCAGTTACTGCCTATCACCTGCTTGCACCCCTCTCCTGGGAAAAACAAACAAAACACCTAGCTTCTTGGAACCTGGAAACTTTGTGCTGCTATATTGATGATATATACGCTGTGCTAATTAACCATGGTGAATCTCTTATTGATTACACATTACCTGATAATCACAGCTTATTATTTAAAACTATCTGCATGTAAGGTGGACTGCTCTTTTTAAACCTACAAAATGTCTTTTTTTCACTTATTATTCACTTAAGATCCATAAATAAATCCCTCTCTCTTTGTTAGAGATTATCCAAGTGAATTAAGCCTTGCCATTATCCAGCCATCAAGAACTGGACAGGACACATACCTCAGGTAGGTCACTGAATATTACTGCATGGGCAACTAGGGAAAGATAAATTCCAAGTATCACGAGCTTTCAACAGCTCAGTATCCAGATATATCAGTGTAGAGGTTTACTAAACCACTCTTCAGAAATGTAATTAAACAGGTTGTAACCCAAGATATTTGGTATTTCCAGCTCCTGGAACATCAGAATTATGTTTGGATTTTATTGCAGCTCCACCTCCATTCCTTCTGTCAGCTTCTGTTCTCAGGCAATTCTTTTCTTCCCTCCTACTTCTCCTCTCCTGAATCAGCAAACCCTTAGCAATCCATTTGTAAACAGCTGCAGTTTTTGATAATCTCTCGAATTGATCCAGAAAAATCAAAAAGAAATGAAAAGAATGTAATTTCATTTCCAATCAGTTTGGACAAAATTAACAAATGAATCTTATATTTGGTAGAACTCACATCTGGTATTCTGATAACAACCTATATTGAAAAGAAAGAATTTTCTTTCTTTTCAGTGAGCAAGTAATTGCAAGTTATTTAATACATATGAATAGATATATACATGCATACATACATATATGCATGAAAAGGGCATGTGCATGCGTGAAGTATGTATATTAAATAATAAGACTAGTGTAAAAATTATCTTCACAATTTTTAAAAAGCAAGATGTATGGAATTATCTAAGAAGTCACAGAAGAGACTTAAAAAAATGATGAAAATATGCATTTGTAAAAAGTTGTTCGTAAAGCTCATGGTTCTAGATATTGACTTTTATGCATTATTATACAGCTGGTTTTCTGTTTACAGAGCAAGCAAAAGAAAAGCTTCTCCCAGCCTTCCTTTCAGAAATACACACTCTCCTAGTGAGATCACTACTATAATTTTATTTAGACTTTTGTTTTCAGCTGTCCATTACAAACTCAGCGACGGGTACTGGACAAGCTTCACTTTAGCTGAGTATCAGCCATTATCACCAAAGCTAATGGTTTGGAGCTAAGCCCAGCTAAGGTTAATACACTGTAACCCACAGCCACAATTTTTTCTGAACAGTCATTTGAGTAGTTAATACTAACACAATATCCAGTATCTAATGGGACTGACTTTAGCCAGTTTTATCCATTCTAGAAGATATACATAACACTGAAAAGAAATGGCCACACTCCTTTCTGATATTTCAGATGTTCCCTGATATTTCAGATGTCACTGTATAAAGTCTTTTTTTATATATAATCAATCTCCTCCTTAATATTTGGAGTTTTCCTGATTCTGTACTTCCTATTAGGAGTCTTTATCAAGCATTGTAACTTCATTGTTTTCATGGTTAGAAGGTATACCATTTGTGACGAAAAGACTGATGCTTGTGCAAACAGCAAGCATTTATATTTCCCAGAATTCAAAATATTTGCATAGAAACACTGAACTTGAAGGACATACTAAGTGCTAGCACTCATTTGAGAAGCTCTAAGCTTGTGAAATTAGTCAACAGAACAGTCACTTAAGTAAGAACTTCTCAAAGGACTGTTACAGCAGATAGCTTATTCAAATAATTACTTTTATTTTCAAGTTTCTTTAATAAAAATAAAAACTATAATATTTTTTTTTTGGTAAGAGAAAGAGAAAGCAAAAAAGCATACCAAGAAAATTACTTTAAAAATTTCTTTAAGATACTGACATGGAAATGAACTCCAGCTGCCCAAGCTAAAGCTTTTTAGATCTTTCAGACAGTTGCACATTACTAATCTTTTAAAATAAACTAGTAGCTGATGTTAATTACTTTGGCTATGATTTTTAAAGTAATTTTTCTTAAGTATGAAATGAGCTCCTAGACTTAAGAAAACATTCCTATCCAGACATCACATGAGCGTATTCTTAAAATTCCACATATGCTTAAGTCTTTTGGTGAACAAGGGAATGCAGCTAACTTTGTTGAAAAAAAAAAAAATCTTAAATCTCTAACTAGAAATTTATTGATCTGGATATTCTGTAAAGCATGTTGAAAAGATAACCTGTTTGATTTCCTCCCTCTTATGTTTCACATCTTTAGCTTCACATGTGTACCTCCACAAAGCTATCTTTCTATTGATTGTGCTTCTTAAGATGTTCTCCACCAGATTTATCTTTGTTCTTCCCCTCCTCAACCTAAACTCTTTAGCTTCATTTTAATAAAAATAAATAAATGTATTTCATGCTTTTCACACGTGTGTGTGTGGAAGTGCACATTTATTCCACAGCTTGAAGCTGCAAAAGCAGCTCTAAATTCTATTAATGCCAATGCCAAATGCATCTGTTTGCCACTTTGAGAAGTTCAGGTTCATATGCAGAATGTAAGCATCTTAGATTGGAAAGTTTTGCTTAAAGTGCTGAAACATATCCTAAACGATATCTGCATGATGACCAGTGGGAATAATCTAGGCCTGCATTCTATACTTGCTCTAAGACCCATTAAGAAAAATCACCCAACACAAATGCCAGGTAACTCTGCAACTTTTCCTAGCTCGAATTTCTGGTTTAAATGGTTCCACAGTTTATTGAAAATAAACTAAACGAAAAAGTGATCCCTTCTCCTCATCTTTGCCAACGTTTTCCACATTTCTGTACATTTCCATTACTGCCAGCCATGTGAATAATTTCACCTAACGTAGTTTCTTTTTTTTCTACCATGTTACTTCAGTCAGCTCCTTTCTTTGCCTCTAATACATTTCTCTGCTTCATATTACATTTATTGTTGCAGAAAGGTGCCAACTTGATAATGAGAACTGAAGTCTGCTTTGTTGCTAGAACACTGGCATAGCATGGGCAGTGAATTTTGTTCACACAACCCAGCACCACGAATATGACATCAACCCACTATCACTCCAGAGGACCAGGCAAACAGATTTATGATGTATGCATTTCTTTGTATTCCTGTGATCTACGGCAAGAAAATTGCAGCAGACTGGTTTGGGAACTGGGGCCAGTTCTGCTGATGGTTTGCCAGAGGTCTTTAGGCAAAGCACTTCATAGCTCCATCCCCCTCTTCCACCGCTGTCAAGTGGTGATAATGGCCTCTGCTGTAGAAGCATTGCACTCTCTGCAGTAGCAGTATTTCAGCTACAGAGTTGTATATTATTCTGCCCGATGGGTGGTTGTTGGATGATAGGTCTCTACAGTTTTGTATAAAATGCCAATTAATGCCAGCTGTGACAGCACTATTATGCAGGCAATCAAATTAGAAAACCTTATTAGAAAGCAAAATCAAATGGGATTTGCTGGAAAACAAGATTTCAGAGTAGACATGTTCAACAACAGCATCTCAAATTAAGGTTTAACTACACTAAAAATGTCTAACATCAATAAACACAGTAACATCAAGCTAATTTCTGTATTGTGACAAGATCTGAAATAATTAAGAAGCAGTGTCTGATAGATTTTCCCATTAGACTAAAACATAGTAAAAAAGTAAAATAAGACATACTTAAATGAAAACCTTTACCTCACAGCATAAAAATATTAATTTTATATAAATAATAAGCATATGTCAAATGAATAAGCATATGTCAAATGAGTATTTCAGTAAAAAAGGAAATTATGTTCTGTACTTTTTGTAAGTTACCTCAGCAAACTGATTCCCTACAAAATATATACATATAATAAAAATGCTAACTGCATGTCAAAGGAATTGGTATCAAAGTTCAGAAGATAATCAGCCATATGCAAACCAACTGCATTCAGATCTAACCTTTCTTCAGATAGAATGCCATAAAGAGACTGAATTTTCTGTGAAGCTATTCGGTAAAAAAATTATTGAAACAATTTGTTTTGCATGTAGCTAAACTGCTGGATTTCTTATCTATTGTTAAATCTGATATTTCATACAGCAAACTGCAATGATTATTTGTGACTGGCCACATGGTTTTTGTTTTTCTTCTCATACTGGGGGACTGATCTTACAAGCTTCTGAGCACTCTGGCCCTGATTCAACAAGGCACTTAAGCATATGAACAGCCCTGTTGACTTTAATAGTTAAGAGTAGCTAATGGATCAGGCCAGAAAATTTAGTACCCACCAAGACGAAGACATTACTGATCATACCAAGTACAGTTAAAAGATAGTCTTGATCATGTCTTTGATCGTCTTAGCCTAACAGGAAGAAGGAAATATAGCAAAAGTGAGTAATTTCCTCTCTGGATCATGTGTCTTGCAGTATTACTGCTGCAAAAGTAGGTTATAGAAAGGGGTAAAGATTTTATATGTAGTATCACAGCAGAGAGCAGAATCTGGTTAGGGCACATGAAGTGCCTATCTCAGAAAATACAAGCTCAATTAAATTGCTCCTTCAGCAAAGTTATAGTATGTTTTTGGGGAGCTCTGTATAAAACCTGTGTCAAACAATACATTATCCAAGACAAAAATTATTTCTCATTGCATCAAATAGTGAAGCTGTGCTATGGTGAATGTAAAAGAAGCAATGGTAATGGTGAAATTTATGAAGCCTTGCATACAGAAAAACATTTTATCATCTCTGAAGGCTTAAATATGGGCAAAATCCAAGTGAATTAAATGAAGCAGTGTTATTTACTAGTAGTTGCTTCAGTTTTGAAGACACGATTAGTATATATACTGGATATTTATTATTTGCATTGTAATAACAGCATGACTGAAGAACTGTTTAGGAAGGGATACTTCATCATACTGCACAAAAAGCAAAACAGCATTTCAGTCACTACTTGATCATGACACTTATTTCTTCCCATAATGGTTCACAAGCCACTTTATGCCTCTCTGAATCAACATTTCTTGCCAACAAGAAATCTGAAACTAATGATAGGACAAGAAATAACAGTAGGATAACAAGTGTTACTTTACTTATGGTAGCTTAGCAAATGCAAATTGAGTTGTCAGTCTTAGGTTACATAGGTAAACAGAACTTGCCTTCAACAAATGCTAAAAAACTGCATCGATGAGCTAATGCACTGCAAGCCTATCTGTGCTCTTTCCCCTGTTTTAAATGTGTTCTGTCTCAGGCATTTTAGGTAGGTTCTCTTAAAAAAATGAAATTAAAACAGCTCTGTCTCTCTAGCTGCCTGAGCATTGACTCACCCGATGGTATAAAAAAAGAAAACAAAAATTCAAAGTGTCAAATATTTGATGATGAAATTCATGGTATCCATGACACCACTGAGAAAAAGATCCTATTCACCTATTCAAGCTGTATGATTAAAACAAACAACAAAACTCTCAGATGATATTTAAACTTCATTCAATAAACACTTCCTAGCAAGGCAAACTATACTGTTTCTTACTCTTACATGGAATATAGGCAGTATTGCTTAAATCACAAAGATTTTGTTTCTCACATTATGCCACTTAAAAAAAACTTTCTATAGACAGAACACATTCTTTGTATATTACAATAATAAGCCTTTCCAAGAATTATATTAACAATTAGTGTGTAATTCAAGGACAGGTCTAAGCCGCAGTATTGGTGTCCATATCTAGACCTAGGAAGCCTCAAGGTTTAAAGATGTTTATATTGAGGGATTTAAATTTGGGATCAACTCTAAGCTGGATTACCTCTACCCTCACTTCTTTTCCCACACACAACATCCTATAAAAAGTGAGTTCAACAGTATCTCATTCTGGTTTTCTATTACAAGGAAACGTGACTCTTGCAAGCTCCAAGTCTCACAATAGCTGCTTGTAGCCTGAACAGGAGGTTTCTACATTGCTCCCTCATAGCCAGATTTTCAGAGGTATCTAAGCACCTGAAAACTGAATTCAATGAAAAGAAAAACAAACAAGCAAAGAAGTGCAAGGCTTGCTATGAATATGTATCTTTTGAAAATGTCACTAGGTACTCTGTCGTTAACTTAAGCCTCCTCTGCAACTTTGACAAATCTGGATATTAATTTAGGTGGGGAGGCTGTAACTGAAGGGAGGTAACCTGGGAGTCCATCCCAGTTCCAGTGTCGAGGTACAGACCCAATTTATCCCTAACTCCATAGTGGGAGTCAGGCATCATGGCATGCCATATGGGGATGGTGCTTTGCTGAACTGTTATTCGTATCTTTGGACTGCAATTATGGATGAGGTCATTTGCAAATACAATTCTATCTGATCTCTTAATGTAAGTTCAAAAGAAATCAAGCTTAAATTTGTATTCAGATATTAAGTTTAAGAATAAAAGGAAGATTTCCTTTAAATGCATAACTAAGTCAAATTAAATAGACTTTCACTTTTATTAAAGGTGTTCTGGAGTATGATTCAGATAATACCCAGGGCTTGTGAACAGCATAAACTGTGTAAATTTTAAATTTACAGTAAGTGCATCAACTACACAAAGTGTTAGAACTAATTTGATAAATGTTCTGGACCAAATCAGTACAGTCACAATCTGCCTTCAGCAGACATCAGTGGTGCCTGCAAAGCAAAATCAGTCCTCTGTGCTATCTGAGCTCTGGGACAACAGTGGGTAGTTCTGATTTGGCTTCTGATATTTGATTTCCTGGCAGACTTTGAATCAGTTTCAACTACATTCCTGGGACTAATTGTTGGACAGACTTGACCCAAGTCTCTCATACCGAGAGCCTTAACCACCTACCCTGAAAGGTATGGATGTTTGGAAGCGAATGAAAGGCATTCAGTAATGGTTTTCTGTTGTTTCTGTGGAAACACGAAGAAATGCAGTACACTGTGCCCTTGAAAAGAGTCCCCAGTATTGTCCCATTTGCAAGGGAGATGCTGCTGAGATTGCCCCTATTGTGAATGTGATTTTAAGACTTTACTATTTGTTGCAGTAATCAATTGCATACAATTTGAGAAGCTGAACACTACACTGTCTGCTCTACCAAATTCTATTACTGCTGGTGTTTTTCACAACTCCCACCACCAACATTTTAAGAACTGTTATCATGTCACATTTGGACATAATCCAAATAGTCCAAGTCCTGTAGTCAGTTTATAAAATACAACTGGAGATGGTCAGGTGCTCCTTCTCAGTCTCTCCAGGCAGCAAAAAGGCAAAGAGGTTTTAAAACCCAGCAGTGGTGTAACAAAAATTTTACTCCTGGAACTACATAAGACAACATTAGGGAGGAGTAGGAATCACACAGGAATAATTTCCCACAACAGTTAAAGATGACATAATTTCCTACCACCCCAGGCAGGATGCTGAGGGAAGCCCATAGGATACAAGCATCTGAGTCAGCTGATGCACATGTGGAAAAGCAAAATTATGCAAAGTTTAGTGGTGAATTTCTAAATATTTCTAAATCTAGTCCAAGGTTCCTGTGCTTGAGGCCAGATTTACTAATAAAAACCCTAAATACAAATGAACATTGTATGTACCCACACAGTCAGCCTCTGCTGAGCCTATGTCTCTTATTCACATAGAAATATGAGGGAAATATATTGGTATATACTTTATTTTAATTAACAGCAACATGTTGAAAGAACCATCTGGACCACAGCGGTACCTTCAAGTACAAATATTTTACTGCTTAAATATCTATAATTAGAAAATGGCCAGCTGCTCAAACACTGATCTTCCTAGTGCAACAGTTAGTATTAAACTAAATAATTCTTTAGTGTTAAGCAACTACTGCTGAATTCTTTACAATAACAACTACAAACTCCAGCTGTCATTGCAGGGTTCCATTAGCTTCAATAGCACTGGTTCTGTGAGAAAGGACCATAGGATAACATGGGGAAAGCTTTCAATTATTTTAAAACCTGCCATATGAAATACCTTATTGCAAACAACAAGTCAGCACATACAATCACTTCATTTATCTTCCTGAACTAAGTGAAAGTTAATTTTGTTTTCCTAAGATCTGGTTTTAAAAGCATTTGTGGCAGCTTTCTGTTTGCTTTGCCTTGCCTTGCATTTTATTCTTCCCTGTAATTTAATTCATTATATTTGTTTTGTTGATTTATCAGACAATGGAGGATTCTTTGCCTCTCCCTACCTTAAGTGTTCTTTTTTTTTTTCTGCTTTAGCATTTACCAGAAACACAAAGAAAGAAGCCTGAAGCCAAGTCTTAATGCATTTTAAATATTTGTCTTTTTAAGCAAAATCAAGGGGCAGATATATCAATTTTAAATATCTAGAACTACTTTAAATGTTTCATTCAAACATGAGTTGTAAACGCTCATAGGCTTCATTCAGAGAAAAGTGAAGGAAACTAAATCTTTACCTGAGTAAGGAGAGTTACATTATAAAAAGCATTAAGAAAACAGTACTGAAGGCAGAGTAAGGGGCTAGAAAATACTATTGTGACATATTGCTTTGTAAAGAATTATATTCTAATATTTTAAGGTATAATAGTTACTGCAGCAAGATGTGAGAATTGCTGCAGTTAGCTCATAAAGAATATTTTTTCCTTTTATCTAGGGAAAATATCTTCAGGTATTTTTATACCCTAAAGATACACAAATTTGCGGCAACTTGAAGGCTTTTCAGGTGAAGCCCACAACCTCAGCTTTCTAGTTGCCTAATCACTGAGGAATAGAGGATCTTTTTATTTTGACACTTTCAGTCTTGATTACTTCACAAGATACTGAGGATTTTAATTATTCTAAGTAGCTAATCCTTTTAAGTAGGGGGTTCAGAGTGCATCCATTTTTGGTAAAGGATGGCACTCTGTGACTCCAGCACCAAGGATGTTAAAGTGATTTAAGTTGATTCCACTATATGACATAAATAGCACATAATTTCTAATTTCACACAGCTGAGAAGGCAGAAAAAAAATCTAGCCACAACCAGGTTCTTCTCTTCATTTACAAAAGTGTGATTCATGATGTTTAAGGAATGTACTGTGTTTCTCTAATCCCAGGTCTAAATCAGAGGCAGCAAGTGAAAGACATTTTCTTCTTTCAGAAAGAAGCTATTGTATTCATATCATTACAATATGCTTTTGTGATGACTCTGTCTAGCAAAATAAAGTGCATTGGCTAAGCACCTCGTACTGCTTGAAGTGTGGAGTTACTTTTGCTAGCATACATCCTGAAGTGAAGTTATTATTGCCATCATACCGAAGCATTAATACTGAAAGATTATTTCAGAAACACCATTTATTTTAATGTAAAGACCAGATCCTGAATTCGATTCATGATTCATGCTTACTGAAGTTAATGGGACTTGAAGAACAGGTCTAAATAAGTCTTTCCTGGTACCAAAATGTGGCACATTATGATGCATATATATGGGAGTAGGATCTTGATCCACTTACTCAGACTTGAACTCAAATATTGTGTTCAGTTTCTGAGTACTGATAAGCTATCACTTCTTTGCTGTATAATAAAGCCAGTTCAGTAATAGCTTGCAACACTCCCTCCACTGCAGTTGCACAAGATAGCAGGCTGATGAACTCTATCCAGAGGGATGATATGAAACCAAGAGCTTCAGCCTTGATGTCATCATTGTGGTTTTTCTCTGGCTCCCTAGAGGTATGTCTGCAAATGATGTATACAAGGAATGCTGCTTCTTCATAGTAATGGAAGAATGATCTTTGAATGTCGAGACATCACCGTACATTCTGGAAATCCTTAGGTACATTGCAATAAACTGCTAAGTGGCCTCTGCAGCCTGATATTCATAAAGGACAAATTCCTTGTCATCCAGAAAAGAATAGCAACATCTGTTAATATGGCCATTCAGATAGAACTGAACAACTTCAGAGTTCTACTTTGAGCAGATGGTTGAACCAGCTGACCTTCAGAGGTCCCTTCCAACTCATTTAAATTATTCCATGATTCTGTTCTATTTTGTCCTTTTAGGAGAGAATAAAATGGTTCAAATTCAAAGGCAAAACAATTTCTCAGCTAATAAAGGGACCAATAAAAGTATAATTTAAAACAACTTTAGGAACATATTTCTTAAGTGGTCTGACACTGCAAGAAATCCACACAAGTCTTTCCTTTGGTTTGTTTCTGTAAGCTGTGGTGTCATGTGATGCTACAGTGTTGGAACACAGTACGAAAGTCTTCCGCAGAACCATCTTAATTTTGGACAGAATTAAAAAAAATAATCATCTCAGGTCTAAGTAGGGCCACTGAATACAGGAATATATACTAAAAATTTCAGAGTAGATATTACTACAGAAAATTAGTAACATTCTCAAGAAGTGAAATACTGCTGGTTTAGTATTGTCAAAGTTTTCATTACAGCTAAAAGAAGCTCTATATTAACATATCATACGTGTTTAAATGTCCTCATCTTAAAAAAACCCACCCAAATCTAAATAACGTATTTATTTCATTACCACTGCAACCATCCCTTGCTAGGGCCATGTGGTCCATCACAGAAAATACAGGAAAACTTGAAAATCAAACCAGACAAAGCAAAGATTGCTACAACCAATTGAAATTTTGTTTAATTCAACCTTGAGAGTCACATCTACTGAATTATTTTTTAAGTCATGGGAACTCTTACCATTATCAATATACTTATTTTACATGGTTTCATGATATTTTCTTAATTTTTATTTCTTATAAAATCACATGTACGAATTTAGGGCTATAGCATGGCTCTGTTCGTGTACCAGCTATAACCTGTACACTATAAAGTAATGAGAACTGAGAACTTTAGAGCAATCAACAGGGACTCCTGTTTTCACCTACCACAAAGAAGACAAAGAGATAACTCTCATGCCTCCTACAATTCCCTAAACACAAACTGAGATGTTCATAAGGAGAAAGACATGTGCGTACAGTTCTCAGTGCTGCTGGCTCCAGTAGCTGGTGTCTTTCACAAAGACAAGAAACAGACAATATGCTTCTCCTGCCATTTGTGCCATATCTGTCTTTGAAAACCTTCAAATGTGGAGAATACACCATTTCCAAACACTGTTATTTCCAATCTGCAAAATATTTCCTGACTTCATTTAATCTTAATTAGCTCTCATCTCAGCCACCATGAGAATCCTGACTGCCTTATTTCTTTTTACAGGCATTTATAACTTTTACTACAAATATTACTTCCAGGTTTGTAACACAGTGAGATCCAGCTCTGGATTTAGATGTCAAGATCTAAGTAACTACAGTGTAACATCTAATTATAAGCTTGATGTTCTAGCTACCATTATAATTAGTGGATACCTAGTTCAAGGTATTAAAATATTGAATGGAATTTTCAACTTTTATTTAAACTTTAAATTATTCCAGCTTTCCATGAAATGAGGCAAAAATGAAATATAATGGGAGAGATAGAAAAAAGACAACTAGCATAGCTGAGATAGGGACATTTAAAATGTGTATGCAGTTGGGCTGAGCCAAAGCTTGCAGATTTTAGCAGGAATAAGCACTTGAATTGAAAGTATTTGATATAGCAGGGCTAGAAAGGTAACCATTCAAACAGGCAAGCACTTTTTAAGAAGGAAAAGATACCTCTCACAACCCACACCATCCAGTGTGACATTCTTATGTTACCTAGCATAACTGATTGGTTATGGAGGCTTTCCTCATTTGGGGTGGTGCTGCATAGACTGAAATCCTCAAAAACTTAAGTATTTCTAAAATTATTTGAAAAATTCCAGAAGAAAAGGTGATTATGCATTTTGTAGGCCTTTATTTCAAACACAGAAAAGGAGTGGATTTTATACATATGCTACTGCTAACCATGTAGATTGCTTCAAGTTTAAACACTAACAGTGTTAGCATGCTTTGAGTAACAGCACATGAATCTGTTATTGCTAAACTGGAGCATTATGTAACAATCTGTGTGCCCCGAGAGGGCAAGAAAGGAAAAACCCTTTTTTGATTTCTGAATTTGACTAGACATTTAAAATTTATGGCATTTTCATTTAGACTGGAAGAGTTAAACATAAAATTCTTGTTAGATTTTTCTGAAAAACAGAAGGGTGCATGCAGCCTAGCAGAAAATCAACTTATAGACGTTTTCAGTTGTGGCCAACTATTCAGTGTACACTTGCAGCCCAGAAAGCCAATCATATCCTGGGCTGCATCAAGAGAACCATGGCCAGAAGGTCGAGGGAAGTGATTCTCCCCCTCCACTCCACTCTCATGAGACCCCAGCTGGAATACTGCATCCCCTATTGTAGGAAAGATATGGACATGCTGGAACATGTCCAAAAAAGGGCCATGAGGATGATCAGAGGGCTGGAGCAGCTCTCCTGTGAGGACAGACTGAGAGAGTTGGGGTTATACAGTCTGGAGAAGAGAAGGCTCTGAGGAGATCTTATTGTGGCCTTCCAGTATCTTAAGGGGGCCTACAAGAAAGCTGGGGAGGGACTTTTTAGGCTGTTGGACAGTGATAGGACTGGAGGGAATGGATTAAAACTAGAGATAGATCAATTCAGGTCAGGCATGAGGAAGAATTTCTTCACCATGAGGGTGCTGAGACACTGGAATAGGTTGCCCAGAGAGGTGGTGGAAGGCCCATCCTTGGAAGTTTTTAAGGCCAAGCTGGATTGGGGTCTGAGTAGCCTGCTCTAGTGGGAGGTGTCCCTGCCGTTGGCAGGGGGTTGGAACGAGATGATCTTTACAGTCCCTTCCAACCCTGACAATTCTATGATTTTATTCTAGGTGACTGATAAAGTTTGTCATAAGGTCTAATGTGGCCTTAACATGTTCCAGTATAACTCTGTGATTCGAACTATAGTTTAGTTATTGTGACATCACCATATGGTTTCCATTTTCATTCATTTCCTGACTCATTTCTTAACTGACAAAATCCAACAAGTGATATTGCAGTGGCATCGCAGAAAATCTGCCCAGGAACTCTATGTGCTTGAGACCCACTGATCACACCCCAGGGAGACAACATTCGTACCCACAAAAGCTCTGTTGAGCATAAGGTCAAATTCTGCTTCCCTGTTTAAAACTTTACAGAAGTGATTTCCACACAAACTAAAAATTACCACAGCTCTGGGAAGATTCAGTGTCCCAAGATGGCTGACTGCAATTTTTTGAGAGCTGATTCATGTCACGTCCCTCTGCCAGACTTTTGCATATCCGTAACACAAAGAGGAGAGTCAATGTTTAACTCTAACTTGAATGTGAATGGAAGAAAGGATGGGTGTAGGATTTAACTATGAATGGTTGTGCAAAGTTCATCATATTATATCAATTCTCTACAACTCAGGTTGTTGTGAGAATTATTCTTTGGAAAAAAAATAGCGGGATAAAAATTTGACAGACCTGTCTTCTTCCAGTAGACTTTGACTTGAAGTTGATTGTCCTGATAGAAAGGAGTTCCAATTTTAAGTAAACGAGTGGGTTTTCTTCTCTGAAATGTTGGGTAAGAATCTACCAGTCCTTTCTGCAGTTTCCCAGCAGATGCCTGTTCCTCTGCAATACACAGAACAATCAGGAATTATTTATTTAAGTGCAGTGCTGTATAATGACGCTGTTAGCAGTGCTGAAATTCAGCAAATAATACTGTCTTTAATCCAAATTATCTTATTTCGGTATCTAAACTAAATTAATTTAATATAAAGAACTAACTGCTCATAGTGGTTGAAAAGCACATAATTGGCTTGAAATGCAGAAAAAAATAATTTGGGGCAGACACAGAAAAAGATAAATATACTCTAATATGAAAATGCTCTGTAAATTTTCAAAACAATAATAAAGGGAGCATTTTTATATTCCCAAGAAGAAGAAATGTTAACACATTGACATGTTAAACAGGCATAGTACCTAGCAGCAGTTCTGCATAATCATTCTTGGTCTTTGTATTTGTGCAGTGTTTGAATACACACAAAAACCAAGAATGGCACTGAGTGTAATCCACAGATTGCCACATGTGGTTATTACATCAAAGTAAATACAGTTCTTTGGTATGCTATATAAGAACACTCTGGTCAGATTAAAGGTCTTTCTTGACCACTTTCCTGTTTCCAGCAGTGAACAGTGAGTGCTTAGGAAAACATCGTAAGAGCAGAATTAACTTTGAGCAATTCCCTTGGTGTTATGTGCCTAGATTCCAACAAGCAACGGTAAAGGGGTGTCCTTTATCAAGCATTTTGTTTGGCAAAAGTTCATCAACATTTAGCAGGGTTGACAGTATTTCTAGATATTTTCAGTAGAAAAGGCAGCAATACTGATTCAAACTACATTTTCCTTTTTGCACACTTGCAAATACATTAGTTCTGATTAAGAGGATGGTATTTGCATCAGATTAATGAAAAAAAGTTGTATGTAATTCAATAATACACCTAAAAGAAAAGATTCTAATAATTACAAAGTGACAAATTTATTTAAGAGAAAGAGGGAAAGACTTGGGTTTCAATAACTACCAAGAGCAACATGTAAACTTGAACACTGTGTCCTACATGTAGCTCCAGCTGAAACCCACTTGTTTTATGGCCAAATTTTACTTTATCAATCCTTTGCTTAATCTGATTCAATTTTACATTTTCTATGCTTGTTTTAGATTGAATTAAAACTACCAAACTAAAGCAAATTATTTCTCAATATAACCATAATATTTATACTACTTAATAGGAAATAAAATGTGATAGAGAGTGACTAGAAAAAAGTGATAGAATTACAAACTTAAAACTATTAGGTATACCTCAAACTATTTTAATTTTACTAAATATCTGCTTTGCTCTGTCTGCTCCACTTCCAGAAAAACCAGGACACTAATTTAGAATATTTCTATATAAAGATCAAGAGAGATTCTTGCAGCATTTCCCAGAAGTAAAGCATACAAATATAGTGAGGCAACATATTTCTGAGTGTGGGGAAATACAATGCCAGAGGGTTGGGGTCAAAGCTCACAGAGGTCTGTAGGACTAAATTACTTCAGCGGGTTATGGACTTCTCTCTATTCTGACAATAGGAACACACACCTAACAAACCAGAGCTTAATTCCACAGAGAGCAGAGCAGCTGACAGTGGTACTTCAGCAAAATTGGATTGTTGCTTCTGGAACTACTTCCCAAAGGCCATGGAAGTCCCCAAATAAAGAGGGGGTGTGAAGGTCATGTCCTAGATAATATTTCAGGCAATATATTTTTTTTTTAACATATATTTTTCCATCTGCTTCTGAGTATTCTCGAAAGTACCTCTATCAGGACTGGATCTGTACCTAACTAACTTCATTGAGATTCAGAAGATGAATCTGCATCTCCTCCAGGAGTAGTTTTTATTTGCTTTTCTATGTAATCTATAATTTAGTCCTTTTTTTTTAATGTTCAAGAAGGTCCAAATACACTTCTCAGCAGAGTGCTCTCTTTACTAAAATGTGTGGTATCAGTGGTCTAGGCTCAAAGAATCTTTAATCCTTTATTTCATGGCTTTAACATAAAGGATACTCAGATCTGTCTATAAACTTATTATTGAAGTACTCCACTGTAAAACAAATAAGTGTTTCCATTCTTGCAGGCACTTTCAGTTTAAAAGAAAATACTGCTCATTAACTGAATGGATGTTCATAATGTGGACATAAGAGTCAAATACTTGAAGCATATAAGAAAACAAAAATATTGCTCTTAGTTTAGTATTACTCTGGTTTAAAAACCAATACAACACTTTTAGTCCAAAAAGGTCACCAGAGAAAAGTGAAAGAAAGCATTAGAATGATGCTTCTTTCTAATAAGGTATTAGAAAGTCTATATTGATTAGATATTAGAAGAGAGCAGATTTTCACAGAAACTACAGATAGACTGAACTAAAACAATAAAGTAGAGGGCAGGTTATCCAAGCAAAATTGTGGAAGGAATTTAAATCTAGCTGTGATGATGACAGGACAGATCTGCCACTGGAGTAGAAGGAATTTTATGGAACCACCAAAGTCATAGATGAAGTATAACATAAATGAGCTCCATTTGGTAGAGGATTTGTAAGTTCTGAAAAACACAATGTTTTGGACAGGGAAATGTGAAACAAAATCTTTGCTGTCCACACAAACCCCCTGGTGACATAGATCATGAGACAGACTATTAGTGAGGCGATGGAGAGTTGATACAGCACTACCAGTGAAAGCGCTTCTCAGAGTAATTATAGATTGGTACCAAAATGACACAGTCCAATCTCAATTATCCAGCTTCAGTTTAGAGGGGGCTTATTATCTACAAAGTCTTTACTTATTATCATGTTTACAGACTATGATGATCTGACCTAATGTCAGGACTAGCAATAAAGCCTGACAAACATCAGTTGATTAATTATCCCTGCTCCCAAGAGGGGAAAGTTTATAGAGCTAATCTCACAGTAAAATGAGAGAAAGAAATTGAACAGCTTGCCCAATGTCACTTTGGCTAGGTGTGTCTAATGGCACCTAGAATTTCATCCCAATTACCAGGACACAGCTCAGCTTCAGCTTCATATGAAATCCAGGCACCCACCTTCTCCTGTGATCTGAAGTAAACTCTGTTACATGTTCTTTCTCAGAGTTGTGACATAATGTGGTGAAATGGCAGTCAAGACGATTGGACTGACTGAAAACTGACCGTCTTAAAGTTTACCATTAAGATCCAGAACTTCACAGAAGCTTCTAATCAGAGGAGACAATAAGACTAGGGGTTGGTGGGTGGGGTGGAAAAAAATTAGGAAATTTTTCTTTGTGTATCTACCAAAATGTGCTTTGCATTAAAAAAAAAAAAAATCTCTCATAGACACCAATAATTGAGCTCAGTCATTGAGTTTACTAGAATTAAACACCCAATTACTCACTGTAGTTTTTCTTCTATTGTATCTCCTGTATACGTATAGAAAAGAAAGGAAAATCAGATGTGGTAACTCAAAGGAGATTTTAATATCATGCACAATCCTGCAAACTAGATCACTTTTCTATGGGATGGCAGAAAGCACGGGCATCATCCAGGAGAGCCACTGTGGAAAGGGCAGAACTCGACATTGGGATTCAGGGAGGATTTAACCAAAACTTGCCATATCTACGCACTGTGGAGATTCAAGCTCCTATTCTGGTATGGATTTCAAGTAGACTCAGTTTACTGAAGAAATGCAGAGCTGGCCCTCTGCTATCTCTTAAGGTGAACCGAAAAGGCAGCAGAAATGAGCTTAATGTGGGAAAAAGAAGGATCTTTAGGTCTATTTTATCTTCTTGGTACATTAAAATGGGAAGCAATTGTAGATATGAAGGCCTGTCATAGATAACAACTATGTAAAAATATTTTGTGTATATCCAAACTCTATATGCTTGCAGAAGGGTCCAGCAACAATGGCAATTGATTACTTAGGGTGAGAGGAATTACAGTTATGTCATGAAAATGACAACAAATAACATTTAAACTTTCAGTGTACTTTAAAAAAAAAGAATGTAAGTGGATGAAAAATGAAACAGTTAGGATGGGCTATTTAAAATTATATTCCTTTACATCTCATTAGCAGAATTTTGCTGTATTGGTTAATCCAAGACACATCAGCAGCTGAGGCAGTAACTTGGCGATGTATTGTACAGCCTACACAATTATACAAATAGCATTTAACAAAGACTAATTACAATTTATTTTCAGATTCATGCTTTTCAATTATATTACTTGGCATGTGAGATTTTAAAGAAGATCTGAACAAGAAGTAACATGACATCTACAGATCTCAAGATTCCAATTTGAATGTGGGTCCTATGTGTGGACTAATTTCTTGAGAATTCATTGCTTGTCAGACATGGAACATTCTAGATTCCCTAATAGAAGAGCTGATGTTTTTTATCAGTTCATAGTAGATACATATTTGTGTGGTTCAAGAATCTGAGTTAATGGGCTACTGAAAATAGTCACGGTTTTAAAAAGCATTGCAAACTAAAACTGTCCAGTTAAGAAAAAGACACAGAAAAGGTTTTATTCCAGCCGACGATAAATATTAAGTATTTATGCCTGCATTGCATGTAAAAAATACTAACACCAGAGTCAGGCAAATTTTCACTGCATTTGTTTATTTCAGGCGAGTAAGATCTAAGATAAAGAATTAGGCAAAAACTTTCATCAATTTTTAGATGAGAAATATAATATTAAAAGATTCCTCAACTTCACCAAGGAAGGACCACTATGTGACACAGAAAGCTTTAAGAAAATTAATGTTTTTAATTTGAGAAAGCATTATATAAAACATTCAAATTCCAGATAAAGAAGAGTTAAAGCACTCAGGTGTGTGAATACAATTACTCACTATTATTCCTGGTGTCCTGAGTTGTGCTAAAATGCAGAGAAACCTTAGCACTCTTCAGGCGTATCTGACCCCAACGTGTTACTGCCTGCAGTTCTACGTTGTAGTTGCTGTTGGGTTGGAGTCCCTCCAGGATCACATAATTTTGGGCCTATAATAGAGGAGAATAAATATACAAAGTAGTTATAGTATTACTGAAACACAGATCTTTATTAAAAGCAGGCCTGTTATCTTAGGCATACTAGTCTTCTGAAATTAGAAAAGAAAACTCATATAAATTTCAATCAAGAAAGGAAAATTTCCTTTCTTGAAAAAATTATATTTTACTGGACTCTGTTTTTCTGTGTCATTTTAAAAATACTAACCTTTTGATGTTTACATAATTTTGGCAATTGCTTGGCAAATGCACTTATTTCTTCTAGGACAAACGTAAAGTTGTTTTGCTTTTTTTTTAATAAACCAAGTTTTTTTTTTCTGCCAAAATTATTTTAGCCAAAGAAATTTAAACTTTTTGTTCCCCAATTCCTGTGTTAGCAAAGAACTTGGAAACTTTTTCTAGTGACTGTCTGAAGACAGCTAAAATCCAACATTCAGTATATTTGTCAATATTTTCTATTTGTTTCAAGCGTTGAAAACAAAAATAAAAAATACACCAACCCCTAAACCCTACAAGCAAAAATACTCCCTTACTGGTAATAACACTTTTCTGCTGTAGAATGGAAAATAGAAAAGAGAAAATACAGTTTACATTGTCATGGAGTATCTTAAATGGGGAAACAGCATTGTCTGGTCAAAAATCCATATATTAAGGCAAGTCCCATGACATTGCAAATAAGAGCCAAGGCTTCTTGGTATTCTTACATTTCTAAATTTTTAATGTATTCATAAAAATGCCCTTCTAGCCCACATCTCAGACAGAAGACATTAGTCAATGTTTTCATTAGTTCCTCTGAAGTTTGACAGTCAATCCAGAGTGAAAAAGATAACCATATACTGCCATATTTAGCACTTTAGGGATTATCAAAAGTTTTTTATATAAATTACCTTTGTTTGTTTCATGTGAGGTATTTATAACATTGACTATAACACTCAATTAGCTGTTAACATTGTAGTCAAATTATTTAAACATCTACCTGAAATGATTTCATATGGAAATCATTATACAATTATTTGGACTAGACTGCATCTAAATGGAAAAAAATGCATAAAAAAATATCATCAATGATCTTAAAATGTAAGATTTTTCCAACTTTAATTTCTATTTTATTTTTTTCTGCAGTTTCAGTTTTGAGGCAGAAGATTTTCTATAATACTCAAAGGACCATTGATCAGCAATAGCCTCAGAAGAGTCCTGTGGATGAAGTCTGAATCTCATTGACATCGCCGTACAATTTCATGACATGTTGCAGACGAAAACGTACAATGAGCCAGGAGTAATATGAAAGGTATTCTAAGAGCCTGCCTTTTCCCTAAAATATGTCTTGGCTCTTCTGCATTTTCCTATATTCAGGATCAAAACTTGGTCCCAACTACTATTATGTTGCGTATTGGATCTGTTTTAACATAGTTATATATAGGAGGTACTATACACAAAGTGTCAACACAACATTAAGGACCCATCTTAAATTTAAAATTCTCTGGGGTTTGTGATTTAAGGACCAGCTTGTGGAGAGAAAGTTCCCCTGTATCTTTAGGCTGTAGCCTCTGCCAAGATGATCTCTAGCCAATGGCAGCTTTCCTGAGAAACACAAATTTTTCTATCCACAGTCCAAGGCTACTCCTATCTTGCCAAACTGATTTCTTAAAGGTACAAGAAGGAACTTTCTTTTCTATGTATATTTACTGAAGTTGAAACAAAGAAACAAGGTATCTCAGCTCTTGAAATTACTTCATATTGCGGGGAAATTTCCTTTTCCTGCCTGCCCAGCACAGATCTGATGGTGGTGACTCTGCAGACTCAGGGTCCTCATGACCCATCAGGACCCATGAAGAGGCAGAGCTCCAGCATGCTCCCACAGTGGCAGCTCTTCTGTGTCCGACCTGCTGTAGCTGAACTCAACACACAGCTTTCACTGCCTTTATTTCTCTCAGGGTTTGGTGACTGAGGGACGGGGAGGGAACTATAGCCCTCCAGCTGTCATTCACCACAGTCCAAATGGACAGTCAGAGCCAAGACCCAGAGACACAGGACCAAATTCTCACGATGCATTTAAGAGCACTGAAAATTAAGTTCAGTCTGTTATAGGTAATTGATTTCTATTTCTATTAACTGCTTCAAATTAATATGCAATATGCTTAATGGTATCACAACAGTTCGTTTTCCAGTAAAGCAGAATTTGATACATCACTCAAGAAACTCATAAGAAGATGCAGCTATGGAACTATGACAGACTTTTGGTACAGCAGGTTATTTAAAGAGTTTTGGCTTTTTTTTTCCTTGGACCTTTACTGACTATTTAATGGTTATTCTATATAATAGTGTCACAACTTCTATTTGCACAGTGAAAGAACAATGTGACAGATGACATTAGGCTTTTCAAATAAAACAAGCCATGTATCTTGAAGAAGAACTAATAAAATAAGTCTGAATTTAGAGGACAAACTTTCTATTCACCTCTCCTGCAAAATCTTATAGTATTTACCTGCATTTTATGGCAGAAGTCTACTTCTCCCCCTGAGTTCAGTGAAAGAGATTGAGAGATCAAAATTATCTATGGGTTTGGTGATATTAAAAATTAAGACCACTACTTTACCAGCTGCTGAAATCACTGCAATACCTCACATATTTTACACTTACACTCTATTTTGTGCCAGAAATAAGCCATAATTCTGCCTCATTGACTATTTTCTTTCTTACCCCATCAGTAATCTTTCTCCTCTTTTTTTTAGCTGGGATTACATATTTGCTATATGTCCAGCTCCAGAAGACTTTGTAGTGGTGGACTGGGATATCAGGTTCTTCAGGAAGATCCCAAGTAATCATTACATTTACACTCCCATCATTGTTTGCACTGATATTGGCAATTCTGATATTAGACGGAGCTGGTGGAGCAGATGGATCTGGAATTTAAAACAAAGATTCTACAGTAAAAATCATCTTCATCTTGTATATTTATCAGGCATACATGAGCTGGATTAAACACTCGATACACTGAAGAAAATTCAGGCAAAAATTTCCCATAAGTGATATGGATCTTTGTTAATTTTAGAAATTCATGCTCTCCATGTTTCTTCAAAATTCTAGTGTTGATATCTACCACCACAGGACATGAAGACTTCCTTAAAATAAATGTAATTAAGATGCACTGATATATTATGATGTCATAGAAGTCACAGGGGGTTTTTTAGAGCTCCAAGAAACAATTAGCTGCCCCTATGATTTATTTCCCTGTTCTGGTTTAATTTCTTGTCAGTATCAACTGAGATACTATTCCTTCAGTTGTCTCTATGCTGACCCTAGAGTCAAGAAGGACACCTTCCTTCAAGAAAGAATTTTGCAGCTGAACTTCTGTAAGTCCAATTTGCTATTTACTAACTCCTACTTTTCAATCCTACTTTTTAACTCCTACTTTTTTTTTTTTTTTTTTTTTTTTTTTTTTTTAGTCTGTGGTATCTAAACATTGATGACAAAATATAAGGAAACTGCAAAACCAAAGTGTAAGTAAAAGTAAACAGTCTGATAAAAAAAAAATATATATATTAGGCAGAATAAAGGAAATTCATAGTAATTAAGGCATGTTATGAACCTGCAGCCAAGAAAAAACGATCTGATTGAAAAAAACAGTGCCCATGTTGTGGTGTTGGAACTAGATGGTCTTTAAGTTCTCTTCCAACCCAAACCATTTTATGATTCTATGATTTCCATATAACAGTTTAACCAAACAAGCCACCATATCTGCCAGAAATAAAACTGGAGGTGTGCAGAGGGGACACCAGGCATTCATTTACCACAGAGTTTACCTGCATGTTTTTATAATGGCAAATCAGCTGTTAAATAAACTTTCCAGGCATACAAAGTTCATCACATAGTCCCTATGACAAATAGTCTCACTGAAAAATTCCATCATTTAGGTCACGCAAACTGACACATTCAGAATTAATAAATACAGCGTTTCCTTTTTAAAGATCAGCAGATGTGAAATAAGGGCTTATTCCTGCTATTTAACAGGACTCTTTGTTAAATAACAATGGATGCTCCTGTTTCCTCACACTGGGCCATTTTAGTTAAATAGTAATGGATGTCCCTCTTTCCTCACACGTATAATGCAACATAACATTTGGCTAGAAAAATTAAAAAGTATACTTGAGTTTAAGAATCCTGGAATTTTAATTTAATTTTCAAAATAAGGAGAATTCCTATTTTTTTCCTCACTCATTTTTTTTATCCGCTTGCAAGGTAGATCCCCTTATTTTTTTTCTGGCTTTGGAGAAGCACTGTCCTTGCACTTATTAGACGGCAACTGCATCTTAAATTATACAAAACTGTTTATATTGAAGGGGATAAATTTAAGAGATTAATTTAGTCAAACAATTTGTAGTGTTCTCTAACACTACAGTCTTCATTTACTACTACAGTTTAATAAAATAAATATATCTATAAGTATATATAAAAACTTAAATTTAACTACAGTAAATAGAAGTAATAGAAGCAGAATCATGATTCATGAATCCAAAATGCTTCTTCTTCAGTGATTTAAAATGTTAGGGTTTTTATATGTTAGATGACAATGTATTATGGTAATAAAACATTTATAACATGAAGTGCAACATGATCATATTACTGTAGGTGAATTATTCAGGTTCTCTCCCCAAAGTACTATGCATCATGTATTATGTATACATAACATATCAGATAGAGTGAAAATGTTTCAGAGGACGTCTTCACAAATGGTCAGATATAAGCAAAACCAATTCTAACCATAAAACATGCTTGTCTTCATTCTGCATCTATAAAAGACTCCAAGATTTATTAAAAAAAGTTTCTAAAAGTTAAACGAAATAGTTCGTCTGGACAAAGTGTATGACATACTTAAAAATATTTTAAAGTTATATTCATCAGTTTCTATTAAGCCCAGAAGCAAACAACCAAAATTACATTCTTCCTTTTCAAATGTTTCTGTCCCCATAAGAATGCAAGGTAGTGTGTAACTTTTCTTGTATAAACTTAACGACTGACCAGAACATAGCATTTATATGTCTCAGAGTAACAGGTAACTTCAAATATTTCTATTTTTTCCACTTCCATAACAGAAAGAGAAAACATTAAGGAAGAACTATATGTATATCAAAACCAATAGATCCATTCTTCTGACTTCTATAGCACCAGCATTTCACCCTGTACTTTTTATAATTGCACACTTTATTGAAAACATTACTTTATCAGCAGCATTTCTTGTGTGTTCACTAGAATCAGTCCAGTCAGCAGACAAAACACTGATCCATATTTAAAAGAAAACCTAGTAGTGTTTCTCTTTTGTTATGGGAGAATGTAAACTTTGTATTAAAAAACATTAAAGTCTCTGTTTTGCAAGTCTCACGAACGTCATCCACAAAAATGCTTTTGAACAGGATGAAGAGTGGTGGTGGTAGCAGCAGAAGACAGAAAGAAATGAGCTCTGCAGTTGACAGACATGAAAAGGCAAGACATTTTCAAGTGCCGCATTTTCTAGAAAAGCTTTTTTAAAACTAGAAGATTTAGCTGTAGAAGGTAGTATAACAGATGAACAAAATTTAATTTATTACAGTTTTTTATTTACTCATCTGAAAAAAAAAACAACTAAGTTTGATTGTAGAGAGACAACAGTAAAAGATTTCTTGGATTTGGGGTGTATGACCTGAAATATGAAGCCACTTAGCATTTCATACCATCTGAAAATCCATTCCATACGAAGTATTTCAATGCAACTATATAATTTATTCATCTATTTCTAATTCTGTGTCATTCATCCCTATTCTGACTGACAGATCTATAATTTGTAAGCCAAAACCTCAAGAATATTAACCTTTTCTTTCATTTGAAAGGACTGAGTTTCACCAGCAAAGCAAACAGGTGAGAAAGCAGCAAGGCAAGATAAGGTGATCTCTGTTATTAACAGGAAAAAACCCCAAACCGCACCCTCAAAACAACACCAAAACCTACAAAGCCCCACCCCAAACGAACCAAACCAAAACAAAAAATCCAAACCCCCCAAAGCTGTAAAGTATAAGAGCATGCTCCTCCGTAATGCATGCCTGCCATTTAACAGGTAACAGATTAGTTTGTTCTCTGATTTTTTTAAGCCTTCACTATTGCATTAGTTAATAGAAATGTCACATTTCTACAAGATGCTCTATTATGCTTCTGTCTATGCAGACATTAAAATCAGTGTACAACTTGGGATGAAGTGCCTCAACAACTAGCAAGTGGTTCTGGATTATAAATCTTATATACATAAGGTGTGTGTTGACCTGATAATGAAGCCAAAGTGGCATTCTGCTGACTATAAAGATAAGAGCCATTCTACTGTTAGTAGAGATCTGTGATGACTTTAACTGGATGCCCACATGTATAATTCAGACACATGAACATTAAATTACTGGAATGGAACTACTGCCAGTTTTTCAATGTTATGTTCTGAAATTTTATATACACTAATTTATCTGAGTGTTAAATCAAATTCTTGGGTTTGCAGAAAGAGTGCTGCTAGCTGCAGCTCTTCCTTTGCAGTTTATACTACAATTCAAATAAAATAAAAGTCATTATCCATATACTAGAAATTGGCACAGACAGCTGTCTTCAAATCTGAAAAAATTCTGATCTCAGCAGCCTGACAAGTAAATCACTTCTCGCTGCTAGAAATGATAGCTTCATTAGGTCAAAGCTGAAGCTGCTGTTCCAGCACATGGAGTAAATACTGCATTTGTCTGGATTGTATCTGGCTGCAGTATACCCAAAGGACTTGTCTTGCTGGCTACTTAGCCATCACAAGCAAAATTCTGTCTCCATTCCCCAAAAGGGAAGACTTCTCGCTGCAAATAAAAGAGAAAAAGAAATTCTTCACATTATCACCATTTCAAACTGCATGTCTTCCCACACTCAGATTTGTAAACATAGTGATAGACAACTTGTATTTTAAAAAATTCTTTCAATCAGTAAGATCTGGAAGCTCTTTTCAACCTTAAGAAAACAATACGGGCAAGCTACGCATGAGAATCACATCATACACTGCTGCAATGCATCCACATAGGCTTTCAATGTGGCAACTGCAATGAAAAGAGGAAATGATTTGGAATATGTGTCAGAGAAGAAAATAAGGACATTGGAACTGGAATTCTCATTATGAGCTGTAAAAGTGATAGCCAGTTTGACTAATTTAAACTCTTTTTTATAGACCTTTTTATTTTTTTTGCCTTAAAATTGCTATCTTCTAAGCATTAGACCTTCCAGCTCTAAAAATTTGCTAAAGCTGCTCTACAGACAAGTTTCCAACCATTAAACAATTCCAAGGCATAAGCAGGAGGACTGGCTTTGCCCAATGGAAACGGCACACTTAAACCAGCTGTGCAACAGTATAAAAAAATCATTGGTCCCAAAGGAGCAACAGAAAGAATTTTACTGCTGGGAGTGGGTGTCTGTTCTGGTTTTACTAACACTCAGTAATGTATGCATGAAATCACATCCAGCATGGTACTTATGTGCTGTGAAAACAATGTTGTCTGCTTCCTTTTGTTTGACAATTTATCCTCTGTACGCTTGCAACTGCCTTCATGTTGAAGATAAAAACCTTTAGCAGAGGTACAAGTATTGGATGGTTTGGGCTCATTGTGTTCATCTTATAGCCTCTTTTAATCCTGGAAAATGGCACAGTACCTAAGTAGAGACCAGTGAGATAATATATTATATGGAAATGCCTAGCACCCATCCTTCTAGTTAACTGCAGTCTCTGTTACTAGGAGTACATTCTCATAATAAAACATAAAAAGCTAGAAAAAAATAGCCTAAAAACTCTTACTTGAATGCAACAAATTTAAAGTTTTATTACTAGTGCTGAGCAGCTTCTGACCAGTTGGGTTAGGGTACTCAGTGCCTGTTTAATGGGAGAAAAACACAGGTAGCTTTTATCCAAGGAGGATGTAGGAACAGTCCTCTCCTGGTTCCAAAGAAAATGAAGCAGCTTGGAGAAAGACAGTCAAAATAAGAAGAGAAATATATTTCTACCTTTGGGGATCCAAAATTTTCTGCCAGACATTTATTAGCTTTATTGCTGTTACGGCAAATTGTTCCCATTCAGTTGAAGATGAAAAGGAAAGCACACATAATATAAAACCCCTGAAGAGTGAAGTTGAAACCATAGTCAAAATAGCAGAAAGTTTTGCTCAGTTTTAGCTGACAGTATCAATCTGAAAATCCACGTTCAGACTTCTACATCTAGGAAAGAAGCTATGCTCCTAGGTACAGTATCCACGTCATCTTCTAGCCACTCTGCTCCAGAAGGTTAGGTATGGTCCAGTCTGTGTTTCTTGTAATTTTGGAATTGCATTTTGGCAAAATGAAGCATTACTTTATTCCCTGTGAAGGGTCATGCCAGACAAACACATGCAAACCCTTAATTTCCCTAAGAAACCAGAAAAAAATCCCTCTGTTTAAGCTCTGAATATTTCATAAATTATCTGTCACTGATTATTTATTATTTACAGATGCATGCAATAAATGAATGTGAGGCAGTGTAAAACAGCTAACAAACCCTCACCTCAAATGTTTACAGTATAAAAGCATCAAAAGCTGCAGTAGGTAAAACCTCAAAACACGACTGGATGAAGAATGGTAAAATTAAATGCTTGATGAAATATTCTTGTTTTCCTGGTTTTGTCTGTTTCGTGTCTGGGAAATTAAACTAATTTGGATAATAAGGAGCCTTATTTATTGATAGAAAAGTTAATGGAAATGACAGACCTCAGAAAACTCAACATTATTTTGAATAAAACAAAACCTTACTTTTCTGTGTCTACTTAGACATCACATTTTTTGCATTTGGAAAAAACACAAAATAGTATAAACCAGCATTGTGGTAACCAGACAAAAAGTCTCTTCAAGTAATTACAGCACCAATGTTTTTGAATGTTCTTTTAAACAGCTTAAAATGTTTAGTGACAGAGACTTTGTGGTGCCATACTCCTCCCTAGATTCAGATTATATATCATGTTTGTCCTCCTTTAAAGAAAAAAACAAACCCAAATAATTTGCTATTCATTATAACTTATGAGCAATTGGTATAAGTTCAGCATCTTGTATGAGAAACTGTCTTAGAAATTGCTGTCATGTTTTCTGATCAAAGGGCTTCTTCCTGAAGAAAACATTAGTTAAGTCTGACAAAGATAATAATCTTTGCTTGGTCTTGGCACAACAGGGTGAATTGAAACAGTCCAAGCATTAATGTGAATTTCTGTCCACACTTTACATAACTGTAGCACAGACAGACAGCAACCTTCCAAAGGTGATGTGCCAAAGTCCGCTTTTCTTTTCCAAACTGGAGGTTAAATGTGCCTGTAGGAGCTCAGGAGGGGACAGCAGATGCTGGCACTCAAAAAACTAAGCATATCTGAGCAGCAGTTTCTTGCCTCTCTGCCAGGCAGGGGCTGCCACTTCCCACTGAGCTCCAAGGTAGTAACTGAATGTCTGTGTGGAGCTATAACTGTTACTGCTATGAGCACCTACTCATGGACATTGAGGCAAAGAGATACCGACTGAAGCATCACAGTATCATTCCCTAACACCTAACAGCATCTTCATCTGCGTTACCTAGAGCTTCTACACATTTCATCTGGTGAACATCGTATCTTTATATTAATCACTGACAATACCAAAGCCTCTGAAACAGCAAATGAGCTGCCAGAGTAGGATGACTTTGTCTACGAAGCAGGTAGATAACTGAGCTCCTTGCTGTTTATCTGACTATTCAATGATTCTGTGCCAAGGACTGGAGTTTAGATTTGAAAATTGTTAATTTGAGGGCTATGGAAGCCTTGTGAACAACACTGGATACACATTTTCTGCCATTATAAAGATTCTGTCATTTTGTTTATTAGGTAAGAACATACAGAGGTACTACTGGCTCTGGCTGTCCTTGTCATAGAGTCCTAAAAGTGCTCCCCATCCCCGCCAGATGGCCATGAGCAGCATTCAAGGAGAGCAAGTGCCACAGGGGTAGCTGCAGAGACCACAGAAAAAGAGGACTCTGGTATCTAACATGGAATCATTTCAAAACCACAAGCTCCTGCAACACAAATCAGTGCCAGCTGGGAAGCTATTCTGAATAAATACCCCTATGTGCTTATCCTGCTCTTACACTCTTCTCCAAAAAACTACTTGTGGTTGGGTGCAGACACTGGGCTAAAGAGACCTTCTGTATGACTTACAATGGATGGTCTTATATTCATTACCAATGTAGGTATTTTGAACAATATACACCTGTGGCTAACACACTCAGTAGACGATAAATTTTGGGGGAAAGTAACACAAATCGTGGCTGAAAATGTCACATTCAAGCCAAAACCTCAGTGTTATCACGACATACCTTTATGCAATTGCGATTATAGTTGTTCCAAGCAGAACAGTTGGAAAATCTTTACAAACTCTGCAAAACAACTGACTATGATCTCAGTTTTTAAGGAAGCTGGTGCCAGATTCAGTGCTGCATCTGCCGAAGTGCTGCTCACGAAGAAAAGCTACTGCAGCTGCTGAGTCCTTGCAGTAAGTTCAACACAGCTTGAAGGCAGTGTATTTTTTATGTGCCTGAAATGGTACACTACTTAAGTATAATACACCTTTAAAATAGTACTTCTTTTATACTTGAAAAGGTTTGTGGTCACAGCGCTAATGGGACAGCTATGCCAGACAACTTTCCTACCGCCAGTGTGGTTATAGGACTAAAAGATTATAAAATTTAATGTATATTTATTCAGTGAGTAATTAAACCATCCGTACCAGCAAAAGTACTTGCATGCCTCTATAGCTGCATCTCCAAGAAAGGTTTTTTTTCTAGAACTGACTACAGCCAAACAGCAAGCTAAAAGCTAGCATGGGAACACATAGATGGCAACTGCCTTCACTGTAAGATAATTCTGTCTGGAGAAAGAGGGGGAAATGCATTCCTCAAAGTATGCATTATATCCTTGTAAAGGTTCTTTCACTACTAAAACAAAGTCTTTGTATTAAATGAAACTGCCTCTTTTAGTAGAGTGAGGAGTGCTAGATCTCATTCTTTGGCACTAAAGTCAGCTAGGACTGTCTGGCTTTGCCCACATTATCAACTGCCTTTGAGAGAGGGTGACCACATGCAGACCATCTGTCTTTTGGGAACAGTTTCTGGCCTGTCCTAACTCCTTTACTGTGCCTGAGAGTTATCCGGGAAACTTTTGCTTCATGTGGGTCAAAAGCACACCAGGGACAGTGACGGCAACTTCATAAGATGGAAGATCCATTTCTATCTCCTCCATCCCCCCAAGTACCATTTACTGGTGAAGAAATAATTTGCAAAGTTATTTTATTACCCAAACTCTTGCAAAACCAGAAATGGCAACAAAAAATTCCTACAATACTTGTGGATTGTCCAGCAGGCCTTTCTAATCATCAGAAACATGCTACTTAGCATTTATCCCCTTTTTATTCTTAAGCCCTTACAATTGGTACCAGCACAGGGAAAGTAACATTAAGAGAGCCCACAGTTCCATCAAAACACTTCTGCTACAGTTATTGAGATACAGGCAACAAAATAATTCAGTACTCTGCTAAACATATGGCAGCAACATATTTCTCATAACTAAAACGAGAAATAAGAGAAACCTCTCAGAATAACAGACTGAAAACCCAGTTCCTTCATGTTTCACGGTCAGGGTCATGTTTGATACCAACTGTGCAGAAAATGTTTAAAAGGCGGTTTATTCATTGAGACCCCTTACTGATAAAAGAATAACAACAACTTTAACCTTGGCTGACTTCAAACAAATCTCACACCATTTTTAAAGCCAGTAACAAAATTACCAAAAACCTCACCTGTTAAAAACCTTCTGCCACAAAAGTAGGCAGATTGGGCTGCACTCTGCATGAGTGGAAAGTAGGAACTGGAAATAGTGATGGCAAACTAACCTTTAGAGGATCGGAAGTGCTTGCTGGGTGCTGTGAAGCCTCTTGTCCCGTGCACATTTACAGCTGCCACGCGGAACTGGTACCACCTGCTTGCTCGGATATCTGGCAGCCGAACCCGCTCCTCAGTAGTCTGGTGGGGAAAATGTCACACATACACTCATTGTTCTCACATGGCTAGTTGTGCTCTCATCACCCATGCAACACTGGCTAGTCAGACTGAATCTCTAACGGTATCAGCAGGGTATATGCTACCGCCTCGCCTCACTCCAAGCACCATTCTGCACTGCAAAGCTTTTACAGCTGTGAACGAAATCATATAGCCACCCAATTTCACAGTGCATTACAGGTCTCTTCTGAAAAAAAAAAAGTAACCTTTAGAAAACTGGTGAAGCGTTAAATACACAAAAGTAATTTTCCACTTATCACAACCTTCACCAACATACAGGTCCTAGCTGTTCAGGTGTTGATGTTTCAGGAAACATTGCCCCAGGTCACAGGACTGGTTTCTCTAATTCTCAGTTCTCAGAGAATTAGAGGACAAACATGGCTTCATGAAACCCAGTGCTGTGAGAAGCCATCTTTTCTGGTTCATAGGAAACACAAAACCCTCAGGTAATGAGTGTAAGCCTTCTTCAGACCTTTGGCACTTATGCCAAAAAGACACTCACGGCATTAACTCTTCCCTGCAGACTCTTCTCAGGTCATAGGAGATGACCTTTTCTTCAACAACACCCACTGAGACCGCTAGTGTCATGAGATTTCTAACTTCTGCAGGAAATATTTCTGCTGAAATATGGCATAAGCATTGAGGCACTCTGCACACATTCAGTATGAGGTGCTTTGCACACTCTTAGTCTAAGCCCTGTTTTCCTCTATCTTTTTTTTCCCCTTTAAACTTTTAAAGAGGTGTCTTCTGCACTGTTTCTTATTTTTCCTAATGTAGAAACTGAACACAGCCTCCTGGTAATCCCTGAATCCCTGCCAAGTACTGAAGACACAGCATTTTTGCAGAATTAATCAGACACTCATCCACTTGTTGCAGATTTTACTTTTGCAATTACTTCTCAATTAACCAGCTTTCAATTTATTTTAGGATGTGATGTTTACTGCATTTTAATTTCATTCTTTAATCAAAATAACACATGAACCTAAACCAATGTCCTGTATATGTCTAAATATGCAATCATTACTGATTATCATTTCTGACCAAATATGCAAGCTCATTAAAAATGTAGTGACATCAATTTATTTGTATAAGCTCTGTTTTCTAACTTCAAAAAGTCACCTTTCCTGCATAGGATTAAACATTATTTGCAATGACAACAAGTAGCTCCCAAAAAAGGCACAGTGTAGCTTTGCTTTTTGCTTCCTTTCCAATTTGTGTGAGAAGGTAGCAGCTGCAGACCCAACTCAGCCAGAATTTGTGGAAGCTGATGCATCCCTTCAGCAATGATATTTTTAGAGCCCTGACAAATAAAATTTGTAGCTGTTTTCCTGCACTTAATCTCTTCATTTGATGACAAGCAAAATTCAGGGAAACAGATATCTTTTTTCTGTATGCACGGAAAGGAAGGAGAGCCTTTTTAAACTGCACTATTAACTGCTCTCAGGTTGGTGTTGCAGACTTCAAGCCCCTCACATACAGCTGCTACTTCTCCATTCAGAATGCTATATTTGTCTTTTTAGCTTGAGCAGGTGTAACAGTCCTGTCACTTTCACTGTCTGACTCGTAGTCTTCCATTGTTTTAACTTCTATGTTACCCACAGAGTGAATTCTCTCATCCAATAACGGGGTTTCCCTAGGAAAAAAACGCTTACCTGGACCAACTTTTACTATTATTTTCATTTTACTGAGAACTCAAATGTGCTATTTTTTTCCCAGTATGCAGGCTCACATACTCGAGAACTTACAAATAAGACATGACAGTGAACCAGAGTAATAGAAACTACCTATATATTAACAGGAAAAAAAAAAAAAAAAGAATATATTCAGGCTACCGTTGCAACTGAAATCAGGACCAATGGCTAATAGTAATTAACTAGTTACAACACTATGGGTTTTTAGAAATAGATTTGCTGAATTTATTTACAAGGCAAGCATAATCTGAGCAGACTTGACCCCAAATTCCTCTGCTAAGAAATATTTTTTGTCATTTGCATCAGCTCAGCTCTTCTGCTAGGACTGATTAGAGGAAAGGATTTCAGTTGTGTCAGTTTTCCGTGGCAGCTGTGAAATACTCTAAGATCAAATAGTCTGTCAGTCCATATCATTAAAATTATTTTAATTTATGAACAAGACTTCAGCCTATTACTTTCATCATCCATTTCCTTGGCAAAGCTGTTAAACTCAGTGGCATGCAGGAGGTATATCTGTAACTCTTGCATTACAGTGTAAACTACTTTGGCACCTCTAAGCAATCTTTACCTAGATTTAATAAATTTCAAGAAAGGGATAAATACTACTGAGGTATCTTATACTACCTTAATGGTAAATCTAATTTTTTTGTTTAATTAGTTCTCACTGCCTAAGTATTTTTGGAGCTGAGATCATTATACTGAGTCTTTTCAATATCTGTCTTATATTAATGTAAGCCCTCTACATGGTGTCCTCAGTGGTATTAAATAACTAATGCTTGAGTGGTACTAAATAAGCAATGGTTAAATTTCATCACACACCTAAAATTATGCCTGAATATGAGAGAAATGAAACAAGAATTTTATTGATTTCTTAGAATGGTAGTATTTTTTTTTTTAAGAATCATAAATAAAAGACAAAAAGATAACCTCTCAAATCATTCTGGGATCATAATTGCAATGTATTTTGGCTACGTATTGCCCATTTACTTAAAAGAGGAATGTTAAGAAGCTAACCCTCAATCCTAACAGGCATTTCATTTTGAATAAAACAACAAATGAGTCCCCAGAGAAAATTACTGGTCACCATGTCCACCTTCGGCATCATTCAAATTTTAATGAAGACAAGGGGAAGTCCCTATTAATTACATTAGCATATGACTTTATGGAAGAGCAGCATGTAATTGCAATGACATCATTTGGAAAATACAGAGAATATCTTGACACTCCTCAAGAGTGCCTTTCAGGATTAAAACAGGCCACTTCCAATGGCCAGAAAGAAGAAAGCAGTTGGGCTTTCAGGTGAGAATTTGGCTGAAATTTGCTCAGAGCTGCCTCATTTAGGACACACTGACAGTTCTACTCCTCTCCCAGAAACCCTTAACTGCTTAAGACCCAAGACCTCTCCTGAAAGTAGTCCCCTCATCCTGTCTTTCAAAAGGGGATTGATTATCTGTGATTCTCTTCAAAATGCCTAAAGGAATCTCCCCCCGATGCTCATACAACTGACTAATTATTAAAGTACTTACTCAGAGTGTGCATGAGCTATCTTCAATCCCTTCCTTTGTCTGAGAGGTTGGGAGAAAATATTCCCTAGCATCTTGGATGTTGCATGCTATTTTGAATTAGACCATGTTCTACATTCACAGGCAAAACTGCACCTTGGAGAAAGTATGGATGAAAGTTACAACAACTTGTAATGGAAAGGTGGGATTAGTTAGGATGGGGAGGGAGAAGAAAGAGAATATACGACCCAGCAGAATCACAGTTAGGCCATTCAGATGGGATACTTGTGGCACAACTACAAGGATTTTTTTCTGTCATATATATATGTAAAAAGTGGTGTAAGAAAGGTCTTTTCAGCAAAGACTGGTGGATAGGGCTCTCCCCTGCCCATGATTACAGTAATTAATGGACTGTTGCAATGTGTTCATTCCCTTTCTATCACACTATTGACCCTGGATTCCTTTCTGGAGTGCAAAGGTTTAATGGAAATAGGAGAGGACAGCCTTAGCCTGCTGAGTTCATAGCCTACACCTTCTTTTGAAACAACAAACAGTGATAAAAGAATTTGCACTTCATAGACTGAAGGGGAACCATCCAAAGTATCAGAGAAGATGAGTTTATGTTTCCTCTGATACAGATGAAGCTTGATAGCACTGCATCCACTACTCTATCAAAGGATAGCAGACCTCCTCTATTTTGTGTGAATGCAGTCTCCCACGAGATGGGCACTCTAACAAACCAAACCCCTCCTCTGAGATGGAGAAAGAAACCCTTAGTGTACAGGACCGCTGGTTAGCTCTAGCAGGGATTTCTCACCGTCAAGGGCTGAGAAACATTTTGTGATCCTCAGAACCAGAGGTTTAGGTATCTCAGAAACTATAAGTTTGAAATAAGATTATCTGTCCACAGAGTTTAGCCAATTCCAAGGTGAAACAGTAAGATCTGTCACAATTAAGTTAGCAGTAAATGCTGCCCCTTTTTTGTTTTAATAAGGGAACAAATTAAAAAGTAAATTTCATTATTGTCTGCCCATATGTATACATATATGTGTCTGTATAATGTTCACACACACACACACTTGATATCCATTCGCATAGCACAAATATGTTCTGTCTGAAAATAACTGACCTCCCATACTTGAATTAACATCATTAATTAGCTTAACACAACTAAATATCTAAGTTTCCAATGTAAACAGTAATACTGTTATTTCTAGAAAGCATTAGCACCACACAGAATGTTAAGTTTGCTCACAAGAGGATAGTGCAGCAGGTCCTGCTCAGCTGGTTAAACCTTAAAAACGGTAGTATGAGAAACTTGGCATAATCACTTAGGAGACTACCGCTAACCAGGCTAACTAGTATTTTAGTTCCCATAGTTTTATATTAACTGATGCAAATTAGTCAAATGGACAGTTATGTCAAGTTTTTCCAAAATGTGACATAAAACCCCCTAAGGTTAACAAAATTTCTTCTTCCAGAAGTGAAAAATAACTGAAATTGATTTCAAGGTGTTTGCTTTCTTTATATACTTAGAGGGTTAAATATATACTTAGAGGGTTGAATAAAGATGATAGATTGAGCCTTTCTCCTTAAAAACATCAGAAAAGACCTAATGATACAATAAAATACAAAGGAACAAACTTTTTCAACATTATTTTTTTCAATACCAAGTAAAAATTTATGTGAGACATGTCAAATTACTTGCAAATTAGCTCATGTAAAAGCAATAGAAAACAGCAAGGTTTTTTTTTAGAAGGAAAAAGCTTAAAATAAAATAATTGAAAATTATAACCCTATTTCTTCTTGGACAGATAATGGAAATAGAATATTGGATGGGGAACTCTGATAAAATATTATGAAATTTCATATAATGAAATGCAAACAATAACTTTGTGTAATTACACCACATATGGGCATAAGCACAGAGAAATTCAGATCCTCACCCACAGCTTTTTTCATCTTCGACTGCTTTTTACATGCTCCCTAGCTTGCATTTCAGAGAAATGAAAGAGACAGAATCATCTCCCCTGGACTGAGATGCCCCAGGAGTTCTCAGCCAAAAGGCTGAGCTCTTCACAGCCTCTGCCTATAATTAAGGTCTCATACCCCAATATTTTGGAATCATACAAGAAAAAACCTCATTTATCAAGACAAGAAAAGCCTGGAGGCTGTGCACACAGTCACTTCAGTCAAACTGGATATCCATCCTTGTTGCTGATAATGCAAAAGAAATTCTATTGCATGCAGCCATGCTTATAAATGTTGACTGCCTGGTGGGATGTCTAAAACTACAACCACCATGGAGATATATTACAGAGACAGAAACTGCGATTACTAACACCTCTGGAGGGTGCCCAGTCTATATGTCCCATAAGGTATACACAGTTCACGAAGCCAGTCAGGTACCCTGAAGCTTATTCTGAACTGACATCCCCAGTGGAGTCCATCACACAATCAAACACGTCTTTTGTGATGAAGAAGGAACAGGAAGATTCTGGGAAAGAAGCCTCAGTTGGGGGAGGCTTCTTCTGCCACAATGATTAACTCGGCTACTTCTGCCCACATGTAACACTCCCAGGAAAGGCAGCTGTTAGGGTTCTTATCACTCTTGCACAGTAACTCAGTTCTGAAACACTCACTCTGTACATCCACTGCAAGAAGGCAGAGGTTTGTATGTGCACGTACAGTGCATATCCCATAAATATGCATGAGGTCTGTTTCTAGGGTGAGAAACAGCTCAGTGGTGTGCTACCTATTCAGTCTGGATCCACCAGACAGAAGAGTTTGGATTCTACTGCCTAGCATATCTACACGTCATGATAACAGCGAGGAGTAATGCAGATTTCACTCATTTTTGCTACAGGGTATTTCCCTGGCAGCAAAGACAGGAGGATGTTTGCTGAATATGTAGACTGAAGACCTGCACCTCAGCTGAGAGATAATACAAAAACCACTGCAACTTTATCAGGTTTGGGAGTGTACTATTTCCCTTGGGCTTGCTCAAAAGCAGGATTTTATGCCAGGCTCTGCTGCAGGGGACTTTTTCCAAGCAAAACTCTTAACATAGTGACAGCCCCTGTAGCATCACATTGGAGCTAAGAACTTCACTTTTGAGTGTTCAGTTTCATTATTTTATGATAGCTTTTTCCTACACAATCTGAATTGAGGATGAACAGAGATTGTCACAGAATTTAAACCCCTTACTTTATTTTGAGGATAGTTCTATTTATTCTCTCTTTCCTTCTTTTCATAGCTATAATGACATTTTGCAGGTCTTTTCAAAATCAGCATTTTACTTCTCTTGTCATCAGGGATGAGGGTGAAGCAGTTAAGATAAACGATTGGAACTCTGCCATCCAGGTGGACTGTCACTATGTTAAAAAACAGATTGAAAGTGGGAAGGAACTAAGTGAAAATGTATGTTCTCCTGGCTGCTTCTCATTAAGAAACATTTGCTCATGAATCTTACATTTTCAGTCTGGATTGCACCGAGTGATAAGAGCATGACATCATAGGCTTTTCTGAATTGGGAAAGTCACATCTGAGAAAAACACATTTTTACAAAGAATAAAGGGTTTAGTCTTTTGTTTCACTCTTTTGTTTTATTTTTAAAAATTAAATAGCCTTTTCATCAATTGTATTTCTTGTATTTTTTATAAGACTGAAGGCAGACCTTGACCACTGTGCACTGAGTTCCACTGACCTCAAAGGACTATGTCTTTATGTGCTTCTTTCAGTGGATTTTGGTATCTAATTCTACATTTTTTCAAGAGATTTGTGGCTTTCAGAGGCTGGAATTCCCACCTGAATAGTGCCACTCATTGGCCTTATGAAAATCAAGCCTCCAGCCACTTCCATAGATTTTTACATATAGACAGCAAACTCACAAAATAAACTCATTTCAAAAACATTAACCTCTGAGCACTTTTTCTTTTGGAGACAAGAAAACCATGATTTACTTCTTTACTGATATATTCACACGTTCTTTATAAAGTCACTTTCAATATATACCAAAAGAATTTGAGGTTTCTATAACTGAAACACTGGAAGTGAAAATACTGAAGTCCATTCCTCCTGAGTAAATCCAGACAGCAGTGAAGATCAGCCTTGGAGAACTGCATTGTTTGCATCTCTGTCATGACCTGGAGAGAGACCCTATAAAAGGATCTCTCTGCATGAGCCTCCTCACCTGTAAGTGATCTAACTCTCATCCAACCTGGAGAGGACTTTCGGGTCATGGCCTGGAAGCTAGGGAGCCATATCACTTTACAAGAACTGACCTGTGCCACAGTTTGCCAGTTAGTAGCATCATCCTCACTTGGATGAATTCCTTGATTCCATCTCCTCTGAACAACATAGATCACAGGTTCAATGGAAATATTAAATTTCGAAGACCACTTCACCTCCAGGTCTCCAGACTGAAGTTCTATGAATTTTAATTCTTTCCGGGGTTTCAGTGGAACACCTGTAATAGGAATGTGCATACAGAATTATGTGAATAATTTACAAGACGTGATTAAATCATATGTAGATGAAGCTGTTTGTCTTTTTTTAAAAAAGAGGAAATTGTTGGTCAACTTATAGAAGAAAAAAAGGGTGGAATGGACAGGCTGATTAGCATGGGACTTTAGAAGTGCTCATAGCTGACCTATTTCTGCTAACAGGAGAACCTGCTTTTTAAAAAAATCTTCAAAATTATTTTGTTATTTCATTTGAAAACAAAAGGATCTGAAATTTGCAAGCTCAAACTGTTCTTATAGAAAACACTTCCCAAATATGCTTTGATAATCTGGAGGAAGGTCCCTTTGATACCAAGCAGAATCAGCTCTACCTGTTGTTCTGTTAGTCACCTAATTTATCCTTAAACACATCTAATGACAGAATTTCCACAGCATTGGATAGCAAGCTGTTCCACTCCTTCTCTATCCTGAAAGATTCCTCACCACCTTGTTTAGTCTTCTCCACTGCACCTTAAACTCCACACTTGTCCACGATGTACATGGATCGTGGAGAACAGATTGTCTCCTTCATCTATGGAGAAGCCTTTCGTGTATCACAAGACTGTTAGCATGCCTCTAAATGTTTTCTTCTTGAGTATATTAACCACAGGACAACTCAATTTTCCTTTTAAATCAGTGTTCCTAGATATCTGATAATTCTTGCAGGTGTCTCTGGAAATATTCCCGTTGGCCCACAGCCCTTCTCCAGTGTCCAGCCTAAAAGTGGACACAGACTGTGTGTAAGCTCTTACCAGTGTAGACTAGAGAAGTAGAATTATTTCACACATCTTACACTAGTCTGATATAATTAAGAAAGATGCTTTCTCCATGGCAACACGATCTTACTGACTCACATGCAGATGTATTGTATGATGTGTCACTCTCCACTCCTTCCTAAAGATGTAGGAAAGGTAATTCCAAGCCATCTTTGAATAGATATAACTAATATATGTTGTCCAACTGTTACATTTCACAAAGATGTCATTCTAAAATTTTACAGTAATTTCTCATAACACAGTGACACTGAAGGACAGTTATTTTTGTTGTTCCTACTGCTAATAATATCACCTTTTTGAAAACATCTGCAGTAGCTCGGAGGAAAAAAACAGCTCTTCAAATTCAGCATCTTTTCTTTAAATAAACAAATCAAATTTTAGATACCTTTCTCCAGAAAGACTTCAAGAACTTATATATTGAGGTGTGCAGAATTTTATCACTTCAGGATATGTCACAAACAAGATTTTCTCGTGACATACAAATCTTATTAGCAGGTTTCCATATGCACTTCAGTTATTTTGTCATTTCAGTGAGTGTCCACAGAAGTCCAGCTGTACGTATTAGTTCGATAAATCCTTTCCTCTCAGTCTGCCACAGATGAGCAAGTACCAAAATTTCCTTAGGTGAACAAAGCACTTTTATATTTTAAGAGGTCCTCTTCTAAACCTGATTATACAATTAACTACAAGTAAATAAAACCTGATCTCGTAGTCCTTGAAAAAAGCTAAAAGCAACCTGAGGAAAATCCAGTACTTAGATCTGGTTATGACAGCAGTTTAAGTCTAATACAACAATCATCACAGAACATGTCAGTTCAGATTTCCACATTTGAAAATTCTTCTTTTATTATGATGTACAATAATCCCACAATTTGCATATTAAGAAAACTTCCATCTGCTTTGCATTAGGGGCAGTTGGATTCAACTTGATTGTAAGTGTCTCAGCCTCTCCAGCATTACATAATTGTGTGCAGATGGAGCACAGCAGCACAAAAAACAAGAGCACAGCACAAGTGCATTTTAAAATACTTTTGTAGAACCAGCACCATCAATTTAATATCCAGATGTGTAGATCCAATTACTCTTCAATCTGCTTTTTATTATGTAAATGGTCAGTCCTTTCATTGTGCTGGAACAAATTAGTCCTCTGAAGTCTGAGGAACTTAACTGAAGAATCCAAATCACCAATTGCTATTTATGTGCAATACCAGAGCCCAGGGAAAATGTTTCTGAAGGTGTCTTTCAAACAGCAGATGCATTTCTGTTACATGAAAAATAAATACGCACTGGTCCATCATAAGGATCTGTATCTTAAATGTCAATTCCCTGGGAATTAAGTTTCCATGGAAGGGTTTTGGACACTAAAAATTATATTCATGGCATCAGTACAATTATAAGCACAGTTGTTCAAAGACTTTTTTAAGCAGTAAAATATTTTTTTAATTACAAAATTATTTTTCTGTAACCATGAAAAGAGCCTATTATGATATTATCATACCCTTTAAATGTCATAACCTTCTCTTCACAATTTACCTTGCCCAGATCTGCAGGTTGGTCTCCTGTATAGGTTGCTGCTTTCCATGTTTGAGACAGAATTAGTTAGGCTTGTTTAGACAGCATCAAACCTAAACCTTGATTATAAAGAGGTCCTGGGAAGTTCACATTAGGTAGGTGTATCATCGAATCTGAGAGACCACTGACTTCTGAACAGGAAAAAGGTGATGGCTCATTTTTTCAGCTGTCACCAGCCAAGTGTAGGAAAAGATACACATCCCTTGTCCTTTTTTGGGGATGCATTAGGACTTGGCTTTAGCACTAAGTCATAGGGGGAAAATCCAGTTTGTAACTAAAGCAAATCAGATGGGTACTGTCTATCTGCTGTTGCAACTAATCTCTAGAGCTTTATCAACATTAAAACTAAAGAACTTCTCTAGACTCTTAGATTCAGTCTGAGATCATTTTTGAGCTGTGAGTGCTGTCAAAATGATAAGTACTAAACTTATTCAGCAGATCTTAGTCATGCCTGCAGAGTTTGCTTTTCCTTAGTGACAGGAAGGTCATTTCCCCCTGGGGGAAAGGAATAGCAAAGCCTACCCCTCTTCTATTTGTCCTTTGTTGCGGAAAGACGGGTTGAAGAGGCTAATTAGCTGAATTCATCAGCTGAGATGGGAACACAGAACTGGGCTTGCCCTTCCTCTGCAAGACATATTTGCTTTTACAAGCAAGCACCTCCTGCAGATAGGTGATAAGATGTTAGAGGTTAGTTCTGTTCCTATATAATTAGGCTGAACAGTAGTAGGCTTTCCAGTGTGCAGTTATATTACATATCATATCCTGCCATATCGCGTGTCCTCTTCAAAAGCATGTTGTGTTATTTCATTTGTTTGTTAGTTTGCTTGTTTGTTTTGGTTTTACCTTTTCCAGCTGTTACGTGTACTGGAATGTTTTGTAGTTGTTGCATGGAGCCTGATCATTTCAATCATTACATCTGTAATACGAATGGCAATTTATCACTCTGGTTATTTGTCTCAAGAAGACACAGGAAACCAAATAGCCCCCTTGTATTCCAGGAGGAAGTAGTTAGTGACTTACTGAGTCATCTGGATCCTCACAAGTCTATGGGACCAGACGGGATCCATCCTAGGGTAATGAGGGAAC